>VWZR01001041.1:290671-320612 GCA_013397025.1 Oceanodroma tethys | reverse complement strand
TGTGGGGCTGCCGGAGGGGCTATAAAAGGGGGTGGGCCGGGGGGGTGGCTCTTTTCCCTGGAGCTGAGGCGCTGGGATGGCCGCGTGGAGCCACGGTGAGTGCGGGGCTGGGGGGGAGCAGCTTGTACCAATAAGTGCTGACAGGACGTCGCTGTCAACACAATGTTCCGCCTTGATGAACCTTCATCTATAAAGATATTTAATGAATTAGTTAATTAATGAGTGGAGTTTGATTGATGGATCGTACGGAGCTCTCAGCAGGGTGAGCCTGACCCTGGGATATTGCTGCTGTTGCTTAAATGCATCCCCTCGCTGGTCCGAAGCACTCTGTGTTCTGGCAATTTGCATGCATTAAATGTAGCTCTGTAATAGGATGTAACGTTAGCGAAAAGCCAAAAGCATAGCAGCTGTAACTTAAAAGACAGCCCCATTACTGCAAGCCTTATAATTAGGGTAAGAGGGAGACTTGCGCTGCCATATGTTAAACTCTTTTGAGGTTAATAGCCCTGTAAGATTTTGCAATTTAAAAAAATTAGTCTTGAGGAACAATGACAAGGCTCGTCAACGAGACTGTTCATACGGGGGGCCGGGGATGTTCTGCCCTGCCACAGCCCTGCCGTGCGACTTGCCAAGCTCGGGAGACGGAGATGCTCGCAGGCATCCTGTGCCCTGGGTCACCGCTGTCCTGCCCTCCTCCTCCCCAGCCTTTCTGGAAAAATCTTTGTTTCTGTCCTGGCTTCCCCTTGCTGCCCGGGAGCTGCCCGTGGCTGGGCTCTGCGGGCAGCGGCCAGCGCGTGTGAGCTGCCCTTCCCTCCCTGCCCTCGCTTAAATTACCAGTGGCGGCCGGTGCCTCCGGGTCCCTGGTCCGGCGTTTGGCTGACGCGCTGGGGCAGGGAGAGGGAAGCCTTGGGAAATAGCTGTTCATTAAAGCCCTTTTCCCGTGTAGTCGCTGTGAAGTGCCCTCAGCTTCATGTACCTCCAAGCCCTCGGGGCAGAAGGGCTCCCTGAGGACCGTTGAGTGCGTAAGGCAGGTCCGGGCTCCGGGTGTTGGTCGTGGTTTGGAGCCCGAAGGGGGACCGGGGTGTCGGCGTCTTCTGGCCAGCCCTGGCAGGGAGGCTGCTCCCCGGAGGCTTGTCTTGGCGGGGAGCTGAGAGACAGCGCTTGGATTTTTCCTTCTGCTGCTGCTTTTCGTCCTTTCCCCTGTCATGCGGGCAAATTATTCTACCCTCCCAGCCTCAATTTCCTCATCCATAAAACTGAGACTAAAGATGTACTTGTTAAGGGTGTCACAGGGCCTTCTGAATTGACAAGGGCTTTGAAGTCCTCTTGTTAAAAGTACCGTGGAAGTGCAAGTCATTTATTAGTATCATTACGTGAGATGGGTGGCTATCAGGCAGCAGCCAGGCTCCCGGCGAGGTCTCTTGTGTCTGCGATGGGCTGGGTGCCGGGACCCTCTGGGGACACTTGGGGTTTTTGTACTTAGTGCTGCAGCCCGTGGTGGCTGCCCAGGTAGGGGATTATTTGGGTATTGGCTTGGTTTCTCCTGTTGCTCAATGATGGGTAAGTAGTCGTTGTAAGCAGCCAGGAGGGAAAAGGTCGGATTAGTGGATTTGGGAAGGTGGTGTGTGCAACCTTACTGCAGAGACCGCAGCAAGGCTGTTCTGCCGCGCTGCCTGCGGGCTCCGCTCGGCTGTGCGAGGTGGGGATGGACACCGGTGCTGCGATCGAGTCAGCCAGGCTTGCTAAATATTAACGTTCTCAGCTACAATAGCGGCAGGCTTTAAGGTCATCCTGAAATCACTTCAATAGTTTCCTTCCTGCCCCCTCCCCCCCCACCTTTTAAGTGTTTAATTGCTTTCTTATTTAAATGCATCAAGATTTCCTGATATGCTAGTCCATTTGGCACGCTTGTTCTCTTTAGGGAAGCTGGAGGAATTGAAAAGAGAGAATTATCTTGAAACTCCAGGTTATTGGCGGGGGGGAGGGGGAGAAACAAGACTGTTAAATCCTTTCCATCGGAGTTGGAGTATCATGAAGTGTGGGGACTCTTTTGATACTGAACTGGGTTTCAGCTTTGCAAGTTCCTGTTTTGTTCTTTCGCTACTGGGGAAAAGAAGCCTCAGCGCTCTGAGTGGTTCGAGCTGCTCACTTACCGTTGCTGCTGGGATATTTCTCGTGTGCTTTCTGAGGAGTCTGGGTGCGACAGCTGTGGATTTGTACTTGGGAGATGTAGCTTCAGCGACATAGACCCCAGGGTGGTCTGAGACCTTGGGCAGGGCCTGTTCCAATTTGGTGTGGTACAGAGCCCAGGTCTGTGGTGTTGTAGTGGCACCTATGAGCCCACACATAGCAGCCGATAGACATGGTACTCGGGAACAGGCTGCAAGCTGCCTTTTTTCCTTTTCCCATCACGTGCTCTGATGTCAAAGGCAAAATCACCATCTTTGGATCAATAGCAAAGCCATTAAAGCGCATCTTCAGTTTCTGTTCGTGATGCTGCTGTGTTCCGGGCCTGGTTCCCTCTGGGACAGAGTTAACTCCNCGGAGTGGGGGGGTGAGCGAGCGGCTGTGTGGTGGTTAGTTGCTGGCTGGGGTTAAACCATGGCAGTTCATCACCGCGTTGGCAACTGTTTTATAACAAGTTAATTTCTTCTTGTAGAGGGCAGTACTTCACTGTGCCGTCCTTCTTTCTGCAGGCTGACCATGAGATGGTTGATCCCTTAGCAGGTATAAGATGGGTTAGAGAGATTTTTGGAGCAGACTAGCTACATGGCTGCAGATTTCCAACACGAAGGAGGAGCTGCCAGCCTAAGCTTGCTCACACTTCCAAATACAGCTGCAGTCAGGGCATGAGCAGTGCCAAGGCATGGATAACTCGCTTAGACTCCTTTTGCTCAAGGGACTTAAGCATTTGCCAGTGTAGTTTTAAGCATGACTCTCCTACATGGGAGCATGAAAAGGCCCTCGCTGCCCTCCTCCACGTTCCTCCGAGATCTGCCTAGCTTGTCACGCTTACAGGGAGCAAGCTGGATTGGCAGGTCCCAGGCCCGGCCGCAGCCTGTGGATCCCTTTAGTGCTGCTTTGCTACCACTCCCCGTTCAGCGTTTGTAATTTGCCGATGCAAAGCGTGTGTTCGGTGCCCGGGCAGCACCTGGTGCTTTACGATGTGCTCAAGGTGACGGTGGCTTTAGTGCCTTGGTGCTGGGAGGCTTTGCAGCACTGCACTGAGAGCTGTGAGTGGGCACCTGTGACTGTGAACCTTCTCCAGCTTCCTTTAATTGTCTCTATGGAGCGGGCAGGTGAGGATGTTCTGGTCCTGCACTCCCCTTGTCTCCTCTTGCTGGGAACAAAGCTGACCCAGCAGCTCGTTTGGGTTTCCATCTGCTGCTTCCACACTGGAGGAGAGTGGTATCTTAGTTGTCTGAGGAGAGACTACTTTTTAATCATGTCTGGTCTGCCTGGGGTTCGGGCCTCGTTGCCAGCTAGTAGGAAAAATCAATAATGTTTAAATTATTCAATTAAAAGCGCTGGCTGCCAGTTCCTTTTCCTCCGACGCAGCCGGCTCCTGCTGGAGGGAAGGTCTGCTGCGTGCCTGCTGCGGGGGGGCTTTGGGGAGCCGTACCCCTTCCCACGCGGGGGCTGGCAGGGACCCTGCCCAGAGCCGTCTGCTGAAGCAGCATCTGCCCACGGGTGCTGTCGGGTCCTGCGTGAGGTCGCGTTCGGGCTCCAAGAGGATTTCGGCAGTTGCAGAGCGCTGGGCTGCTGGCAGATCTCTGGGGAAAGGTGCCTGTGTGCAAGGGTGCTTCGGTCATGCCTCACCTGGCGCTGATGAAGAGGTTTTGGAGGGTTTTGAGTGTGATCTGACCTTCCAGTAAGACCAGTCAAAGACGGTGGAGTTGGGGTACAGGGTACCCACCCGCTGCTGATGCTGACGCACGACAGCTCTGTCCCTGCTGCTGCTGTTCGGGGTCCAGTTTAACAACCGGTCGCGGGGGGCGGGATATAGATCTTAACCTGATCCCCTCTGACGGATGGGAAAACTCACTTCGGGAGCCTGGGACTTGCAGCCGGCGCAGCGAGGGGCTGACGGGTGCGTGATGAGTGAGGACAGTGAGTGTAACAGGAGGAAACAAAAGGGAAATCCATCTTCTGGCACTGGTTAAATAATGATGGTGGTGTTCCGACAGCAAAGAAATATCCTTTGGATAGCGTGACAGAAAAGCTTATGGATGCTGTCAAACATGCCCTCAGCTCCTCCGAGCACATCGTTGATCTAGTTTGCTCCGCGAGGTGAGACAAATAACCTCTGTGGCTAGTGCAAGTCCGGTATCCTCCGTCCCTCTCCCAGCGCGACGGCAGATGCCGGAGCAAATGGGGTTTGCAGAACTCCTGTTGGGAACCGGGAATAGGTCAGGACAGACGGGCCCCGAGCAGCTGCTGAGGCCCTGAGCTCTTGTTGCAGAGATGGGTGTTGTCACCCCAGCTGTCCCATCGCCCTGTGACCTGCCATGGGCCCCTTAATCCCCTCCGTGCCCCTCTCTAAAAATAGGGGAGGGTGACAAGTGGCTGAGCTGCTCCCAGAGGGACAGCCGTGGTGTCCCTTCCTTCTGTGGGCGAGCGGCAGGGAGGGGGGGCAAGCTGCGCGGGGTTTTTCCCAGCTGTTGACAACTCTTGCTCGCTGTTCTGCCTTCACCCCCCCAACTGGCAGCGGCCGTGCATCGCTGCTGAGGTGTAAATACTGGTCTGACCTCAAATTCCATCGGCGTTTCCTCAGGTGCGCTATTCTGAGCCGCGCTTTATCTCACCGTTCCCCGGCAAGCTGGCGGGGGGGGGTTGAATAATGCCTTTCACTAGTTTACACCTCTTTGCACCGGAAGGTTTGCAAGCCCTCTGCAAATATTAAAGAAGGCGGCGGGTGAGGATTGGCGTCCCCGTTGAACAGAGGGCCACACACCAGAAGCTGCGCAGGAGCGAATCCAAGGATGCGCCGGGGTGAGGGCTCTGCAGGGCTGCTTCCCGGACCTCTGCCCGGGCAGCGAGTCCTGCTCCGCCGGCTCCGGGCTCTTGGAACGCGTGTGGCCCGGCAGTTGTCCTGTGAGCGGAGATCAGGAGCTGCTGCTCCTCTGCGCTTTCAGGTGTCCTGGAGGACTGGAGTGCCCCAGCAATTAGCTCGCAGGCGAGCCGAGCGTCCTAGATATCTCCTGCCTCTCGGTGCAAAGCGTCGGAACTGAGAATCCTAAATACAGAGCAACCTGTCATGTTGTGTTCCCCAAGGTTTTGTTTCACTTTTTAAATTATTTAACTGCTGAGCCCTTTCTTTTTATACATCCACGTTAAGCTGGTTTCCACAGTAACAGCCAAACCTGGAACCCAAAGCTTGGAGTCCTATCTGAGTAAATAATGCCAAAACCAATCTTTGACTATTTAATTAAATTCACTGTCATGCCCCTTTTATCTTTATTTTCCGTGGATCTTCCGTAAACAGATTTCATGGAAACATGGACTTTAAAGAAAACAGCGGAGGACACCCTTCAGGGGAGGTGCCCAGAAGTAGGCGCAGACCCCCTCGGCGGCCTCGGCTCTGCTGACAGCATCGCTCCTGGGCAGAACAGCTCCTTCAAGTCTCGTAAAGCGGGTGCCGCTAAACGCGTCCCGCTACGATGCCTCGGTGCTGTTGGCTCACGTTCGATTTGCCACCCGCAGTAACCCTGGGCTCCTTCTGCTGTCTTGTTTTTCTGGCAATACCTTGCGGGTTCATTGCCTTCCCTGGAATTTTAGATTGTTTTTCCAATTTCGGGATCGCTATCAATCTGAAACTTACCCTCTGATGTACTGTCACTCCTAGCACAGTGTCATCTGCAAATCTAGTAATTCTTTCTATTCTGTCATTTTGGTCATGAATGAAAATACTGAGTAGTGCTAGACCTTGGACCTCAGCAGTGTCGCCAGCAGATACATCCTTCGGGTTTGACAGCGGACCACTCGTAAGTGCTCTCTGCATACAGTAATTTATCCCGTGACAGAAATGAATTCTCTGCTAAGAGTTTGAATGGTGTGGTTTTGTACCTAAAGCTTCATTCCAAAAAGCCGTTCCTCCCAAACACTCCCCAAAGCAGCGGGCAGCCCCAGGAAGCTGCTGGACAGGAGCTCCATCGCTTACAGAGGGGTGGCTGACCTCAGGGGGGTCCCACGGGGAACCACCTCTGGGGCTCCGTCGGTCCTTCGGGGTGGTCTGACCGAGTTGGGCTGTCCGATGCCAGTCCTGTGCCGTTCCCTTGACTCGCCAGGGATGTGCCTTGAAGTCACGTGGAACAAATCGGAGCGTCGCCGTCACAGGCATTAGCTGCAGCTGTTAAAGCCAAAGGGAATTCCTCCCCACTAAATCCCCTGCCGTGGGGAAAAGGAGGACGGCAAGACCTGTACCTTTGGAGTGGGAGGCTTAAGGAGTTGCGTGGTGTGTTCTGTCCCAGATTTACCCTCCCACGCGCAGGTCAGTGGGTGCTGTTGCAGATATGACGTCAGGACAAAACAGTGGTTTGATTTGGTTGCCTGGAGCTAAATTTTCAAAGATGCTGGTAGGCATGGAAATACCTCGTAAAAATCTGGCCCCAACCTCTCCAAAGTAAAGGCGATTAGTCCCAGCCTCTGGCCTTGTAGGCATGATTCACAGCCAGCTAAAAAAGCCTGGTTTGTTCTGCCCCTGCCCCCAGAATCGAAAGAATTGCAGGGGTTTATTTTTAGAGAACCCCAGATCAGCTTTTCCTGAACAGAACTTTGAGGAGAAGCAAAGGTTCGGGAATGGGGGAGAATATCAACAAGCGCTCAGGGCTTGTTTTAAAGTCCGATGAACGGGGAGGTCGTTTCAGTAGCACCAAGTTGGAAACGCAGGACTGTCTGGGGGCGGGTTTTAGCCTCTTTTTTTCCCCCCGATGCTGCTGCATGGAGCACAAGGTTTAGCACTGACAGTATTGTCAACTTGCAGTAACTATCTCGGTTAACCTCTAGGCAGATCAATTATCTCTTCTGACAAGGAATATAATATTAATACCCAGTTGTGTTGGTTTCCTTACAATAGCTCTTTGGTACTTTTCCACGGCATCACAACACATCTTAATCAGATGGTGAGTGGGCTTAATTAGGCAAAGTATAGGTTTTATTTTTGATTTGTATGACTACTTAATCTAATGGAAACACATTATCTGCTCCGAGGTCTGCAGTTTTCCATTTGTAATTATGGCTGCTCCTAATTGATAGTGCATCAGGGGTTGTGGCTGCAATATGGGAGTTGAAATATGTCGCCTTCCTTGAGTACGGCTCCTGATCCGTGACTGCCGAAGTGTCCGTGCCCCTGTGTGCTTAGGCAGACGGGCTCCCGGGCTGGAGCTGCTGGATACCTGGCTTCTGTCGGGGGAGGAGGAAACCCCTCGGAGCTGCGGGGTATTCGGCGTCTGTGGCGCGGGAGCTATGCGGTGTGAAGTTTACCGTGCCATTTCACGGAGGGCTTCGGAGAATTAAAATGCCTGGATATAGTAGCTGGAAGCTGTTCAGGTAATGGAAGCAAAACAGCTTATAAATTTCCAAAACGAGGCCTGGCATTTATGACTAAAACCTCACATTTCAGGACAGGCAGATGGTTAGGAAGGAACAGCTTGGAGGGATGGGCTAATATAAAATTATTAATTGTAGCGATTTTTGCACCTTTTTTCAAACAAGGGCTACGGGCGCCTGTTGCGGTAGGTGGCGGTTTGATGCGGCCAGCGTGAAGGGTTGGGGGCCTGGGGGGCACGGTGACGCCAAGTCTGCGTTGCTGAGCCCCGCTAGCTATTCTGTACGCTTTTCACGGCCGGAGCTTGCAAGGTTATGTGGTTTAGCCTCTTGCACCTCCCTTGGAGAGAAGAAGCCAGGCTGTGTGGTCTGCGGGGGCTGGCAGTGCCCGTGTGGCCAGTCCCTCCCGAGCAGGCGCCGTGCGGTGCCGCGGCGTGCTGTTGGAGAGGTACACGAGTATATACACTTTCAGATGTATTTCACGAGTGCCGGCATCTTCATCAGGCATTTTGGGTGTTGCCTTTTCCAGCTTCTGCCAGCAGAGGGAATATACATCAATGTGCCGAACGCTCTCTTCTCCTCTGTTTGCTTCCACGAAGAGGACCCTGCTTAGCCGGGGAGCTGGCAGCGGGGCGGGCGGATGCTCAGCACCGTCATGTTCTCTCTCGGACCCAGGCCAGCCTGCGCCCAGGACCCTAGCAAGGGCCTTCCCACGCGCACAGGCAGGCAGTTTGTTTTACAAAATATTTGCACAGATTCCCTTGTGACCGACCTGCTTCAGTGACGGGGAGAAGCTGAAGCCTCTTCCCCAGCCTCTCACAGGGTGACTGATCAGATAATGTTCTCTAAGCAAATGCACAAATAACATGAATTGGGGTTGGCACTGAGCAGTGAGGTGTAAAAAAAGCAATTTGAGGTGTTCTAAGAAAATGCCAGAGCCTCTAAGATGTGATTGCTTGTCGGAAAGCCGTGCCCACAGCGCAGAACCGCAGCGGGCGCCGGCGGTGCTGCTGGAAGGCATCAGCCCCGGGCAGAGCAGGAGGGTGAGCTTGTGGAGAGAGCACTAGAGCTGGCTTGGGGAGAGCGAGTTTACAGATGCCCTCCGTGATCCTGAGCCCATCCTTGAATGTGCTCGGGGCAGGAGAGCCCCCGCGGCACCCGTGCGCAGCCCCCGGCGCGGTGGAGAGCTGCTCCGAGCCCGGAGGGGGCACGGGCAGGGCTGGAGGGAAGGCGATGGCTGAGCCAGGGCGAGAGCGGGGCTTCCTCCTCCTCAGCAGAGGGAGAACAACAAGCACAGGGAGAGTTCAGCAGAGCTGGTATCATCCTTTATTTCCCAGTTACAAGCGTTGCCGAACGCAGATCCTGCTGCACGTGGCTTGGAGTCGGGCACATGTCCCTTACCGGCGCCCGCTCCGGCCGGTTCCTCCTCCGCCCCAGCCGAGCCCCGGTGCGGCGGGTGCTGCCGTGCCTTCGTTCCGTCTGGAGAGAGGCAGACGATATCCGAGATGGCAGCCTTGCATTTCTGCTCCATTTCCCTCCAGCCTCTGCCTCCTCCCTCTCCTCCTGTAACGTTCATTAGCCGCAGAGAGAGGCAAGGCTGAAGCACTGAGCAGGCTGCGTGCAACCTCTGAGTAACCTCGCTGCCAGAGCCCGTGCCTCTGCACCCCCGCCATCTCCCCTCCGCGGAGTGCTGGGGCCCCCCCTCCGTGCCCCAGCCGCTCCCTGCAACACCCGCGCTCCTCGTTAGCGCGGCAGAATCAACATCCGTCTCCTTTAAGGTGTCTGTTTACGTTGGGAAACTTTGGGGGGGGAAGCTCTTTGCGGTTAAAAATAAAAGCAGGGTTATAAGAGACCTGGGAATTCCGTATTATTTGGAAACGGCACATCTTTCAAGTTGGGGAGATGAGCTGCTTGCAGCCTTCACAGGTGTTACGGCCACCCAAATGGCCATGTTACGTGGGGACCCGCTGGGTGCCGAGCGCCGGGACCTTTTGGGGTAGCCTCCCTGCTCTGCTGGCTCCAGTACAGATCCAGGAGGGTCCCACAGCTCGGGTGTGTTACTGGGTTAGACTTGCTCTCCAAGTCACTTTTGGAAATCCAGCACGTGCAGCTTGTGAAAGCGGTCCGGGTCTATGCGAAGGAACTACTCCTCGCTAGACCTTTCGTGCTCGCTTCACTGCCAAGCTCGCATCCCCACTCCCGTCTCCCTTCTCCTGCTCTTCCCTGCCTGGCAGAAGAAAGGGCCCTTCAGTGCAAGGGGCCACGGAGGAGGTGAGAGCTGAGGGCTGGGAGCTTTACATCTGTAAAGATGAGCGAGGGGGGGAGCGGGATGGCTGACGGCGTGAGGCCACGACAAATGAGACCCGGGAGCAGCGCCAGATGAGGGGCACGTGTAGGCACGAAGCCTCGCGACCTGCGCGAAGGGTCGCGCTCCAGGACCCGTTTCAGACACCCCTGCTCTTTGCAGCTGGTTTGACTGGTTAGTACAGCTAGATCTGCTGTGAGGCAGATGGGCTTTTGATGTGATGCACGTTCTTCTTTGTGCAAAACCGAAGGTGCCGGTGAGGTTTCAGGTGAGCAGCTGGAAAGCCGCCGTCCTCTCCGTCCCCTCCTGACCGCTCCTGGTGCTTTCCTTGCATGTCTTTACTGCTGCTTGAGCACAATGCCGGGACAGGAGCTGAAACGCTCTTGCAGATAAGGATGCGAGGGAGTTATCTGGAAGCCTGCAGATGCTGTATGTGAGGGGGAAGGTCACTAAAAAGAGGGAGGTGGTGGAGATGGAGATTAGGTGATTTGGAGATGGCTTGAGGGATTTAGTGGAGAGGCAGAGCTCCCGCAGAGCATGAATGGGCAGTAGCACCTCTGATGGATTATAGGGAGCCTTGTTCAGAGGCTTTCCGTGCTGCTGCAGACGCCGGCCGGGAAGAGACGGGGAAATCTTGCATTGAGAGGAGACTGCAGAGCTCCAGATAGTGACATCCCTCCTTGTTATTTCTCTCCTCGCCCTGAAAGCACGCAGGCAGAACCGAAGCGGCCGCCTCGCAGGGTGTCAGCGGGTGCTGCGCCTGCCTGCCAGCTCGGCGCGCTGAACCCCCGGGGCAGAAGCGTGGCCGCGGGAGGCGGGCGGGCGATAAAAGGCCTTTTCTGTCCCTCAGAGCTCACGGTGAGCAACGCGCGGGATGCTCTTCCCACGGCAGGGTCTCTGCGGGGAAACTCCCGCTGTCCTTCGGAGCCCCGGTCCTCCGCGCCTCGCTGTGTCCCTCTCCAAACGGCTCGCCTGGTGAGCTTGTTCCCGGCTCCGTGGGGGAAGCGCTGCCTCTGACCTCCTCTGGCTGTGCCTGCGTTTGGGATTTGCCCCTTGGTATCCTATTTCAAACCCGCTTCTTTCAGTGAAAGCACAGTTTACAGTCTTGCCCCTATGGGCAATGTATTGCTTATACTGTTCTGGGGCTTTTCTGTGCCCTTTCACCGCTACAGAAAATACGCGGCAAGCTGACGCCGCTGTGCGATTGCTGTCGAGGATGTGAACCCCGGGTAACCAGCAAAGAGATCGTATCTCTGCAGCTGGACGTAAGCAGTGAGATCCCTCCGTCACAACCGGGCAACTACATCGGACTTCATCCTCTATTGTTCAGGACAAAGAACAGGGATTTGTGCCCCAGACTTAAGCTTTCTCCAATCTCCCTGTATATCCCCCAAACGCTTTTCCCGGCTGCGTTTCCAGGGTGGCCTTTTCTCCCAGTTGCCTTTGTTTTCGGTCGGTGTCGCGCTTTGTGAGATGCATCTAGCAAATATCATCAGTATTTCCTGCAAATTGGCAACCGTGTTTCTTTTCCAGAGCGCCGGCTCCCTCTGGGAAGCTCTGCCTTCCCCTGGCTGGGAAGGGCGGCCCGGGGTCCCAGTACGGTCCGTTCCCTGTGCCGCAAGGCTCTTGGCTGCTGCCGGCGTCACTTCGTGCCGCCTCTGACGTGCGGGAGGTGCCTGTATCCTGGAGAGCGTGTTAACATTTAAATCAGTGCAATGGTCTGGGAATAGCATCGAGTTAAAAGGACCTCTCCTGAAAAGAGCACAGCAGGGACTTGGCTGAAGAGTTCTCTTAGCCCTTTAAGCAGACACGGCTGCTCGGATTTTCATCAGCAGCCAGCTCCGTGCTAGTCCATTAGGGCTCGATTTAGCAGCTTTTGGGGTGGGGAGGAAAAGGGGAACAAGGGGCATCTCCCCCTTTCACTTGGTGGATCGTGCGGGGGGGGTCCGAGACCTGCTGGGCCCCTTCCCCCTCCTGGAAGGGTGCCTGGGCCGCGTTCTCCGGGTCCTTCCCACGCGGGAGAACCGTGTGAGCGGCTTCCCCTGGGGTTTGTGCTGCTTTCGGAGTCGGCGTTACAGCTCTGTCATAGCACTTGAGGCCAAGCTAATAAATGTATAACTATCTGTCCCACGCACGAGGCTTCATCCGAGTCTCTTAATAGTCCAAGGTGCTCTTCAGCATGAAAGATGAGGCTTAAAATGCTTCTCAGCAACGTTTCACCGTGTGTTTCAATGAGCCTGGGTGCTGCCGGTAGCTGTGCGAGCACGCAGTCCCGCCTGGAGTCCTGCTAAGCTTTTGTCCTTATTTCCTGCGGCAGTAACTTCAGCAACTTAATTACCGCGCTGGAAAAGTATTTCTTTTTATCAGCTTGGACTTTCCTCCTGCCTGATTTTATTGAAAGCCCCGGTTCTCCTGTCTTATGAGATGGTGGAGAAGTCCCAGTCTACCTCTTAGGGATCATCCATTGCCTCTTTATTGCCTCCTCTTGCCAGTTGCCATCCTAAAGCCAGAGTCTCATTTTTTAAAATCTGTCTCTACTTGAGTAGTCCGGGACCTTCCCCGCTTTCCTCCCAACGCCCCTATCTCTTTGCGAACCCCCTATCTCTCTTTGGGGAGAGCAGAGGGGGTGCGGTACCGCAGGCGGGACGCGGGGCGCCGCAGCCCTCCCCGCAGCGCTGCCGTCCCAGCCGGAGGAGTCACCCCCCCCTCGCCACCGAGCAGGAGCTTTCAGCGAGCTGTCTGTAGCGTTGGCAGCCCCTTTAGCTGAGCTGACAGGATTAATTTAAAATCCCATATGGTGGAAGAGTTGCCTCTCCCTCCCAGGCTGCTCCCTGCGTGGATAGCAATCCGCATTTGGCGTCTCGTCGCCACCTTACCTGAGTTTCTGCTGATCTCTGGAGCTCCTCGGCCTCCCCCGGACCCGGCGAACCGCAGCGGCTGTCCTGCCCGCGTGGCGTTGCCCTTCTCGCCGGGAATAAAGCACGTGGACGCCTCTGATCAGGCAGCGTGAGCGCATGTGCGTTTCCCGGGCTAGTGAAACCGGGGCAGGAGCAGGTGAACCGCCCTGGCTTGGAGCAGGGGAGCCGAGACCCGGATCCTGCTCGTGAGTTTGGCTTGATTTAATGTAACTTTGGGCAAGTGAATTAATCTTTCTGCGTTTGTTGCTTTGGCAGCTCCCAGCGCTGAGGTTTTGTTGGTTAACGTTTATAAAGTCTTTTGAAATGTGGCTGTTGGCGTGCGGGTCCAACAAAGAGAAGCAATTGTGAGCAATAAAAGAATATTTTCCAAAATACGGTGTAGTAAGAGCAGCTGAGATAAGGTCTGCTCTCATTAATTTAAAAAATGATATTTTTCCTTCTTTCAATAAAAACTGTCTGTATGATAAACTGACATCTTTAACAATTGTTTAAGCTGCACAGGTTTAAATATATACTTCCTGCATGGGCTGCTGATGAGTCACTAGTCAAAATTATTTATCAGAAGTGATCGCTCTGTGCTAGACAGCATACGACTGAGCTCTCTCTTTTCTTGCCAGAGCTACGCGGTTACTGTGAACAACTACCAGGGCTCTAAAGTTCTGCCTGTGATTAAATGATTTTGAGTCAGTTTTCACATCTTTGAGAAGCTGGAGGAGTACTAGAGAAGGGCATAGACAGCACCGAGAATGCAATATTTTCCATAGTCGGAAGGAATAAGCGAAGCTTAAGCCAGTCTCGGGAAATGCCTTTAGAAATGCATTTTGGGAATCTCAGATGCCGAGAGCTCCGCTGTCAATTTTTTGAGCACTGACAATCCTATTTCTTTTGATTGCAAACAGATAAACGCTCTTCAGCTAATGTAAGAGTAGCTCGCTATGCAGAGAAAAGAATAAATAGACTATACCAAGGGCTGACAACATATGCGGTGAGAGAATGGATTAATAAATGTGTAAAGACACGCACACGCCCAACGAGCGTTTGCTTGTGTCAGCACGGGATGGTATGTGGCACGTATAAACGTCTTAAGGAAGGTGGCTCATCAGATACCTGCCAAAAGCAAGCTCTGAAGTGTCGCCGTGTTGGTTTACAGACTTGAAACGACTGGAGCTGGTGGCGTTTGTGATTTGACCTCACCAGGGCCAATATTTGTAACTACAGGGAACCCGGGAAGCCGTTCGCTTCAACGAAACCAAAATAGTGTCGAGCAAGGCGGAGGCTCTCCTTACGGACTGCGCGTGGGAAAGGGCTTAAACGCGCCGTAGGTTAACCTGGATAACGTGGATGAAATAACAAAGAGGACGCTCGGCCACTAGGCTGGCCGTGAAGGTGGTTTGGCTGAGGCCGGAGAGGAGCCCCAGCGCCCCGGGGAGGCCCAGCCGAAGGCGGTGGGTGTCGGAGGGGGGCTGAACCTGCTGGGCCCTGGCACAGCCCCATCCCCGCAGCCCTGCCTGCCCCTTGGCTCCCGTCCCCGGCGGCGGCGAGCTCCGCAGCAAAATCCGTGCCCTTGCCGTCCGGAGGACGGGGTCTCTTTCTTCTGGCGTTCGCAGGGCCGGTCTCCGGCACAGAACGCCTTTATTTTCTTTTAATCGAATTGTCCCCAGGAGACACATCTGTTCCCGCTCGCCTTGCCGCTTTCGTCAGGGGTGAGGATGGAGCCGTCCTCCCGAGCGTGCCAATGCCTATGCAGAACGCTTCGGCCAGGCAGGGCTGCTCGGCTATCAAAGGCAGAGACTGGGGAGGTGGCCTGCTGGAATTTGCATATAAAATGGCAAGCTGAACTCCGAACGCCGGCAAGATGTGAAGATCAGTGCGAAGGGTGAGCATGAAAAGCACCGGCAGGCCTGGAAAGGGGGGCGAGGGCAGGTAGGGGGAGAGAGGCGGCGAGATATGAAAGAGGAGGAAAATGAACACACAGAATATTTTAACTAACAGAAAAGTTTCTTGTACTGCAGACAGATGATGAAAGAGAGACAGTGAGGAATTATTAGGACAGAAGATAAGGAAACAGCAGAGATAGGAAATAATTATTTTGTATCTGTCTTTATAAATGAAAATGAAGGGCATTAACTTAAATAGGATTTAGATTTTCGGGGACAGAGGGGGATGAATTAGGAAGTGTTCAGATAACGGCAGAAACGATTATTAAAGGTCAGGGGCTCTTGAAACCGACGCGGCGCAAAGGCCGCGGGGGAGCGTCCGGGGGGCTGAGGGGGACGTCTGGGGGTGCTGCCGTCCCGTGGGCAGCATCTGGCAGGCGGTGGAAGGGGTGCTGGGTGCCGGTGGAGCTGGCAGGTGACCCGACCAGCCTGGGGAGGGATGAAAGGATGTTAACGGCTCGGAGAAGAGCCGTAGGTGGCATCTTCCCTCGCCGGTACGTGCCGCCCGGGGAGCAGCCCTCGCTGGCTTGCCTACGCTGCGTCGCCAGAAGACCGAGCAGCGCGCCGGGCTGCGCCGAGAAGAGTATGCACGGGCTCCGTTTTCTCTCTCAAACCCCTCGCCTGTGGCCCAGTCCCCCGAGAAAGATGCTGGTGTTTAGGATAAAGATGATTAGGAACACATTCTGATATTGCCGGGGGAGGCCCCGGTAATACCTCCCTAGAGGTGTGTTTTTATCCCCCTTGCACGCATAGAATGAAATTCAGCAAGTCAAGCATTTTTATTAAGTTCTTAAGCCAAACAGCCCTCGGCCCTATTACATTTTCATGCACTTAGAAGAGCACTTGCAAAATTCTTTTCGTTTGCACTTAGTTTAATTTCAGATGCTTTCGTAAATCAGCTTCCCCACTTTGCATGCGTGGCTTCGTACCCGCAGTTATTCACAAGCGTAAAACCTCATGTATGTGACCAAAAAGGTTTGTTTGCCTCGTTTAATAGAACAAATGGGTAGGTTTAAATATGCCAATAATTGAAGATGTAGAGGTTAGGCTGAATAATTTATTTGAAACGACAGGTCAAGATTTTCCAAACAGACCAGCAACATCAAGTTTAATGTCCAAAATGGAGCTATTTGAGCAAAGCCTGACCTTCGGAGCCCGCATGCTAACTAATTTCTAAAAATGCTGTTGGAAGCGCTTTAGTTTGTGCGTTGAACCTCACGAGCCACTTAGGAAAATCCCTGCTGCTCCTCTGGCACTGGCTCTCCAACCTGATACGAACTTTTAACTTTTACCCTGATAAACAACGTGTAATAGGCTTTAAATAAACCAAATAACAGTCATTTCTCTTAACCTCAGGCTCTTAGTAATGCTTCTCTCTTGCATTGCTCTGATACGCTGAACTTTGCTGGTAATGGGTTTGGTTTTGATGCCATCGTTGTCTGCGTGGGGTGAGAAGGCTCCTTTCAGCTGGTCGATCGGACTTTTTGTGTGGTCCCGACGGTGGGTCTGTACGCTTCGTCTCCCCCAGAGAAGCTGGCGGCTGGATTTGGCGTGGGCTTCGGGGTGGCACTGGGTTGACTTTAAGCTCGTCTGCCGACGGCATCCGATAACCAACTACTACCCCGGTCTGCCCCAGCTGGAGGACTGAGGGATGTGCAGCGACGCGGCTCGCTGCCTGTTGGAGCCCCTGCGCCCCGCGGCAATGACACCGAGCCTCTGGCCGCGCAGAGAGCGAGGGGACGACTCTGCGTAATCCTCCCCTTGAAATCCTGCATGGGAAGAGCTGGAGGAGTTCCGTATGTCTGCTGCCTAAAAGAGGAGCAGGATCAACCTCTTGAGTGGGCGAGTCGCTTATTTATAACTCTCCCGCCGAGCGCGAGTTTGTTTAATTTTCTGGAGCAGCACAGCGCCGGCGAATGTGGCTGTATAAATTTGCTAACAATAGCGTCTGTGCCTATATATATAAACCTGAAGACGCCGCAGTCCACGGTGCATTCCAATTAACAGGACGATGCATGATATATGGCATGCCATAGGTAATCCGGGACCTTACGTTGCTGCTGGTCTTATCAGTCCTGAAACTCCCTGGGAGCAGTCGTTATGCCTCCCTCCTTCATACAGCTTCAGAAAACTTTAATACCGCCTAGTCTTGTCCTCTGCTGTTGCATTTTGGTGCTACCTGATGTGCTTCGGCCCGCACACCGCGGGTCCCCCTTGGTCTTTTACCCCGGCTCTCGAGTCCGATTTGCTTTTGCACCCAGTGAGCGGTTGCAGAAAGTCTGCGTGGGACGTCGGCGTCGGTTTGTGCAGGCCCTTGATGACGATGGTGCCACGGCTGCCGAGAAGGGGATAGAAGGCAGGGGAACAGTGAGATGACATCGCAGTGGGAAAGGCGGCAGTTTCAGCACATCAGCAACAAACTGCTCGGGGTTTTTAAATAGACATCATTGGAAAGAGTCTTTTTAAGAGTTGTCCGTTACACTGCTAATTGATAAAATCTGACGCCGAGTAAAGGCCAGACTCTGCACGAGGGAAGCTAAGCTTGTCCTGTAAATTACCCAAACGGAGCCTGAGTTTCCTCCTTGGCTATTCTGTCAGCAAGAATAGGTCTATTCACCTGTAAAGTGGAAAGCCGTGATTGAAATGNCCCGGTGAATTGATAACCACCGAGCTTCAGGCAAAGGGAGTGTGGAGGCGCGGTCGTATTGTGGAAGTGTCTGGAGAGCGGCAGAAATACCCGCATCGGTAAAGTACCTGTAAGTGCAATATTACTCTAATAAGGCCTTCTAAAAATCAGATTAGAAACAAGCACTTGGTCAAAGGGACCCTTCCCCTAGGATAGCGTGATGTGTCCACTTGGTCTCTGTAGAGGAGCTGGTTTGAATCGTCAAGCCTCAGCGAAGGCGTTTGAAAGCTTGGAAGAGCAGACTTGCCTATGTGGTCTGAGGACAATTTATACCCCGGATAAGCTTACTGGGCACACGCACAGCCTCTGTTCGGAGCGGCTGTGCTCGCTTGCTGTTTGGCATGCAGCAGCCATAGCAAGTTATGCACTGTCTTAATGGAGCAAAGGAAATTCCATCAGCTCCAGAGGCTGTAGACTGGACCTGGGGAGGGGCTGCTCCAACCTCCCGATAAACCGAGTCGCCATATCACCGTCTCATGCCATGCAAAACAAAAGGTGCAATTTAAAGTACCATCCGTCAGGTGCATTGAGCAGCATTTGGTTGTCAAAACTGGCTTTCTTTAAGCCGGTCATCCAGAATAAACTGGTAACGAAGAGTCATTTGACAGCAGGCAAGCTGGAGACATGTATATGAAAACAATATTTGTGAGTTCCCGGTTTGTCACGCATTTAGCCGACTTCTTTTTTTCACGTGCAGCTAGTTACCACAGAAGGTAATTCAGCGTAACTGTGTTTTAGGGAATGAGGCTGCGTGAATAAGTTGCACGCGTATAAGGCGTGCAGAAGGACAGTCGAGCAGCAGTGCGCGTGTGCATCTAAGGAAACGCCTGTGCTCGGCGGACTGCAGCGCTGCCAGGCTTGCCGAGATACTTCTGTGCGGAACTGACTCCTCGGCTTATTTTGTGTCAGTTGTAGAGCTTGGAAACAAAGGTGTTTTCTTCAATACACAGCTATGCTTGTAGTACGGCTGCTGCAGAAGGGACTTGTATCACCTTGGCTGGAGGTTGGTCCTGGCATCCGCCACGCCGAGCCAGTGTTCGTATTCAGAAATCGCATTTCCCACCTAGCTAGCAGAGAGGATAAATGCCCCATTTCTTGATTTTTACATCATTCCCTTGCAGTCGGGAAGAAATGGCTGACAAGAGCTATTATTTTTCCAGTTATCCAAACTGTCCGCATCTTAACAGCTTCCTACTTCAGTCGAGACAGTCTGAAAAGTTTAATATCATTTCAAATCAGAGGGCCAATAAAACTTGACATTATTAATATGATGTCAAGGGGTTTTCCAACTGCTTAGGGAAAAACAACGTGTCCCATTAAACAAAGCTCCCTGCATTGTGAAATATTAAGTGACTTTTCAACGAGTGCCAGCTGGAGCTATTAGTTTTCCTTTGGTGCCGTTGATGTGGAGAGGAGGTCTGGCTGAGCAGCTTTTATGAAGACATTAGCTGAGTCTGTGCAGTCGGAAAGGCTTTTGCCTTCCGAGGGACTGCGCTCTATCTGGGCTGCATATGCAACGATGAATTATTAAAGGCGGTAAATACGTTTGGCGGGATGTGCTTTCTTCCCCCCCTTAATGCACTTGTTACGCTGGGGAGTCTGGATCGTCTGCCGGGAATTTGATCCGAGATGTGAATAAACTGAGCCCACTTCTTAATCTTCTCCCGCACCTTCCGCGGGGAGCTGGAAAACGAGGGAGGGTTGCAGGCTTCACCTCCCGCGCGCTGGCTCGTGGCTGGACGGCGGCCGTTCGGTCGGGGGGCTGCTGCCGGGCACTGCCTAATCGCATCCCGCACCGTCACCTGCCGAGCCTGGCTTGGCGCTGGGTGTGAATTTTTCGGGAAGGACTTCCCCCAGGTAAACCCGCTGCTGCTTCTCTGGCCAGCTTGTTTTCCTCGCCGGTGCTCGGGCAGCTGTCGGCAGGCGGGGGGCCTGACGTTTCTGCGATCTTTCCCTTACCTCCCAGTTATTGTAAAAGCAAATCGCTTCATCTCTTTGTCCAGACGAAACATGTTCCGCACAAAATGTTGAAACATTTTTTTTTTTTTAGAATGCCTTTGGTAACACGCCCAGGATTGAGCAGGTATTTAGTGTGCTTAAGGCTTTGTAGAGCACATTAAAGCCTCATCTATGCTAGATATTTATAATGGGCATGTGTTGGTGCATGTTCTTAAACACGCCTCCGAATTCTGGTCTTGGCTCTGCCTCCGTCTCTGGTTTCCCCACTGGTACAATAAGTATCGCTTTGATGTCTCACAGGGGAAGTGTAAGTATTTAATTTAACTTTTATGAAGTTCTTTGACAATGTGAAGAGCCCTGCATATAAAGCAGAGTTTCAGGGAAGTCGAGGCAGCGGCGTCCCACTTTAATCTCTGAGAGCTCCCACGTCTGAGCGCGAAGCCCTCCAAGCCCCAGGGCTGCCAGCCAACCGCGCTGTTGCCTCGAGGCCATAACTATTTTTAACATTTTTAGCCAAGAAAACCGTAAACCCCCCTTTTCACATTCTAATGCACCGGGACCGCTTTATTATCCTAGCTGTTAATTCCGTCGTGGTCTTCCTTCCGCCGGGCACCGCAGCGATGTTCGGGGCTGGAAAAGAGCCGAGTCGGGCCCCTTCCCGAGGGTACCACCAGCCCACGCGCGGAGCCGGGATCCTTCCCGGAGCATCCCCCCGGGCGCTGCTCCCTCCGGCTGGAAGCGGCTCTGCCTGGCCGCGGCAGCTCTTTGCCCTGGCCGGCTTTCGGGGACCCTCCGGGCAGGAGCGCGGGGCCCCGCGAGCCGGGCGCTGCTTCGCTCCCGCGTAAGCCAGACTCCGGGAAGGAAAGCAGGCGGTTGTTAGGTAGGCTTCAAGGAGGAGGAAGCCTGGCGCTGCCTCTTTCCTGCTGCACAACCTTCCTTCACCTTCTTTCTTTTAATGTCTTAATCAAGTGGCTGATAAGAGAAGCGATCCATGAAAAGGACGGGTATCTTGAGAAGGCACAGAAGCTTGTGGCAGCACTTTCCCCACAGATCAGCATCCTCCACGAGAGGGAGAGACAAAAAAGGCAGATTTTTGTACCCTTAAGCTTCCACCACTGCAGTTCAAAAGACCAATCTTTACAGAAAATAAATTTAAAGGAGAATTTTTGATGTATATGATGGTCTCTTGCGGGTGACAGGAGTGCTGCTGGCAGTGTATGGAGTTATGCAAAGGCAGAGCTGGGCTTACTTAAAAGCATCTGTAGTTCTTTGATTAACCAGTGTGTATTTTATTTTTTTATATGGCACATTGATAATATCTTGCTATTATTGTTCGATACGCAAAACTCCCCTTTTTCCTGCAGCATGCGGCTGCGTTTTAGGGCACTCTTTAAAGGATTCGCCCTTTGCGCATTAAATTCAGAGTTTTAAAGGAGGGTTTGCGCGCTCGGGTGTAATTTGGCGCGATGTCGTGCCCTCGCGACGGGTGGCTCGTGGGTGGGGAAGCACGGAAAGGGACGGGGCCGCCTTGTGAAAACCGTAACGCTTGCTGGGGGGGAAACGCTGGACCGGGAGGCTTGCAGCATCCCCCCCCCACACCGAGGGTCCCGTCACGGCAGGAGGGACTCTTTTGGGGCTCTTTTTTAGCAGGAGCCTTTGCCGGTTTTACAGGAAAGGCAGGTGAAGCACCGAGGGGGGGACGACTTGCCCGAGACGGTGCATCGGGTCCCCAGCACAGGCGGGCACAGACGCGAGGCCGCTGCTCTCCCCAACGGCGGGGGTCCCTGCGTACCCCCCCTCAGCAGCTGCCCCGTTCAGCTGGTTCCTGGCCCCGGGCTCAAGGCATGCGAGACGTTTGCGAAACGCGGAGATAATAATAGCAAACTCCGAGAAGGCAGAAGTGAGCAGGCTGAGGCTGGGGTGGCTGGAGGGGGAAGTTCAGCAGCTGTAGTGCAAGAGAGGAGGAAAGCGGGGCCCGCACGGCGCGGCGGGCTGGGGTCTCGGGATGGCCGCTGCCTTCCGCCTTGTCCTGCGCCTCTGGGCAGGGGGCCTGCAGCCCCCGGAGATCTCCTCGGCCCAGGGCCCGCGGAGGACAGAAGCACCCAGCAGAGACGAGACTTGCCGTGCGTCACGCAGGTGCAATTAGACGTTTGCCCCTGCCCAAAAGTCCTTACAACCTTTGCAGCAAATGCAAAACTTGAAGCGAGGCTGAGAGCGCGAGCTGAAATCTGAGTCGAGGCGGTCTCGTCTGCTTTTAGCCCGTGATTTTTGTTGTTTACTTCTTGCTTCTGGCCTCTCCGCTGCCTGCAATGCCAGTTCCTGAATCGGGGCCGAGCCGGTGTAGCGTTAATCCTTACGGTCCGGCGTGACGTACGCGTTCTGCGCGACGCAGCGAGGCTCTGGCTCTCCCCTCGGCGGCTGTATTGCCTTTGCGGTGCTGAGGGCCCTAACGGCTTGTTCTTGTCAGTTGGCTGAGCAGACAGGACTCCTGGGGTAGACGTGTAGCCGGAGACGAGCTACACCAAGGTGTCTTCTTTCCCCTACAGACCTACCTCCGCCTTCCTTTGGAAAGGGGAGGGAAAAAACTGTACGAAGATTATTTAGCCCGTTCTTGGGGGCCAGAGAGCACTCGGCATCGCTTCGCCTTCGCCAAAGGAAAGGGCACCTTCCGCTTCCGTGCGCTGAGTTGATGCAGGGACCGTGACGGTGTTAATAAAGGATGTAGAGCAGCCTCGGTCCACCGCCCTTGGAGCTGTCCTGGAAAAGACGAGCGCTGCTGGGGCCGAGAGCCTGCCCACGGACGCTCCGAGGAGGAAAAGGCGGATGGCGGGGAGCTGGTCAGGTGCAGTGTGTTCGGTGCTGCAGGATCAGACGGGAAGGGGAAAGGGATGCTCGGCGCTTTTAATATTTTCCTCCTTTTAGAATGCTTTCACTTTAAATAGAAATGAAGGTAGAGAGTAAATTTCACATTCAAAGATGGGTGTCTGCTCCTGAATAGGATCGATTTAGGGTCAGCGCTTCAACAGCGCGCCGGATTTGGGTTTCAGAAGTTCCCAACCATTACTGCAGTCAGATTTTTCTAAAGGGCCCAGCGTGATGACATTTACAGCCAGATTTTTCAAAAACAGCGTAGTACTTCAGATGCCGAACTCCTGAAAATCTAGTCATTTAATCTGTTAAATGAGAGCGAAGGTCCCTTCAGATAATCTCTTACAACTCATTGTAAGAGTTGAGCTCTTCTGCAGGAGAAGCAGCCTCTTCCGAACCGAAGCTCCTTTCAGGTTCAAAACACATTACCCCGGAGTCACTTTAAAGTATACTTTAAAGGCGGAAAGCAACCTAAAGAGCGCGGACTGCGACCTAATATCAATTAGCCGGAATTTGCACGGCTCGTCACTCAAATTCGGAGATGTTTGGTCTGTGACCGTGACGCCTGCGCTCATCGGAGGCGACTCGCTGAAGTGAAGCGTGGCATTTTCCACGTGCGTGTCTCTGCTGGAACAGGGAAGGGTACCGCAGAAGGCTGCATGAGTGAGCGATGGGTCTCCGAGGGCAAATAAAAATACTTCTGTGACAATTCACTCCTAAGATTTCAGGCGCATCTTTGCCTTAAGAAGCTCCGGTGGGCTGAGCACCGCCTGGGGACACACAACTCTGAATTCATTGCTCCCTCCAGCCGCAAAGCGCGTGTGATGAGGGCAAGGCACTTAATCTGCCCGCGCTGCCCGTCCCACTCCGCGGCGTGGGGCCGGTAACTCCCGGCGCCGTTTGCCGCCTGCCCCGGGAGCCCCAGGGCGCTGACATTCCTGCCCTGACTCTGTGTTTCGGATCAGATCCCAAGCCCGTATCCTGCGGGAAGGCGCTCCTCTGAACGCGGCGTGTAGGTGTAGAGCCTGTGTAAATATCAACTGATGAGCGGAACCTCTTATTGACCTTTAACTACTTGGTAACGGATTCTCTCCCATAATAAATATCTCCCGCAATTAATAGTCAATTGGTACTTAATTAATGAAGCAATAACAGTGGAACAGAACATTGTCGCAGGATAATGGTCTCCCGCAGCCATTATACTGTAGCTGTCCCCCTAAATCAAAATTAAGTGCGGTATTATGCCCGTTTGGAGCGGGGAAAGCGGAGCCTTCCCGCGCTAGCTGTCTTCCCGCTGCCGGCCCCGGCCGGTGGTTGCCGCAGGGTGCTCTCGGCACTCGCGTCCTCGGGCGGGAGAGGCAAAGAGGCGGCTCTGGTGTGAAGCAGGCAGGTAATTGCCGTGAAGGTTAAGAGTACAGAACAAATGGAAGCTTTACATAATCTTCCCCAAAGGTCTCGAGTAGCCACTTGGTACGGCTGCAGCTGCAAGGGGGGCGGATGCTGGGAGCTGCCGCTGTTAGCTACGTGCGGAGCAAAAGCTCAGCTCGTGCTAAGCCGAGTTTAATAGCACGGACGGCTATTAAACCCTTCCTCCAACCTCTCCTTCCTCGTGCTGACCTTCGGCGCTGGCTGGTCAGAACGATGCGCGCTTCTCTGGCAAGCGGGGTTTTAAAGCGTGGTGCGAGAGCCTTTTCCTCCAGGGACAAGGCTTGCAGGGGAGCAAGCGCGAGCTAGCTGTGCTGTAAAACGTCCCTCGGCTTGGTGCTGGGCCCTCCTCTTCCCTGAAGTGCAGGCTCTTGCATTAGAGGTGACTCAAAGCATGCAAACACCAGCTTCCTTTTCGTTTCTGTGGGTTTTTTTTTTTAAGTCCCATTTTTCTGTTTTGTCAGGTCTATTTAAGCATTTAATGAGGTGAGATAGTACCAATAAATTTAACGCAGCACAATAACTCTGATGTGGGCCACAGCCTAATAAACTTCCATCCTTCGGCCGGGAGGGCGATCCAGCCTGTGCTAGATTGCATCTGGAGTGATTGCTTTGCTCAGGAGTCCCCGAGGTTGAGCAAGGACTTTGAAGGCGCCGCCGCAAATCTGAGGGTGCTCACCGAGATGGGCTGGAGTGGGTTTCCTGAGGGCAAAGCTGGTTGTGGTTAATTGGCAGCGGGGCACAGAGGACAGGACTCGTTCCTCCCGTTTCCAGCCCCGCTTTGTCCCGTACCCCTCGTGTTGCTGCCCTCTCCGAGGGCTCGGAGCTCTCTGGGGATGCATCAGCTGAAACACGTGGTGCTACAGCAAACGGGGCTGACTTTCAGCTTGAGCCGATGCCTCCCCGGGGACCCATAGGAGCAGTGTCCTCTTCGCTCAGGAGCCGTGACTTATGTGCAGGCGGGCTCAGAATTCAGGCTGCCGCTCTCGAGCACCTGGCTCCTTCAGCTAGATGCTGGACTTGCACCAAAGCTTGGTGCCTTGTGGGTGCCCTTCCCTCCACATCTGCACCCCGCGCTGGAAGGCAGCGTGGGTGCACAACTGTCACCTTCTGTCGGCTGTGACTGATCCCCAGAGGGGATGGTTTTGGTAGCCGAGCCCTGTGATGGAGCTGAGGGTCCCGGAGCTAGCTAGCTGGGGTACCGTGGTCCTGACGGTTCTGCTGTGCCCAGCCTCAGATGAAATACTAGCAGATTTCTGCACTGTGGTGCAGAGCGTAGAGGGATCTGTAGCTTGGCTGTTCTGAATGTCTCCTGAATGAGTAACTTGACAGATTCCCCCTCCCTCACTACTTGCAAATCTGTTTGCAAGCAGCTTGCTTTCTCGGAGGAGGACTTGGAACCGTCAGCTGGCTCCTGCATCCCGTTTACTGAAGCATCGCTTCCTCTGACTGGCTTTGGCAATGCCTTTTCTCTCGATCTGAATGGATTTTTTTGGGTGGAGAGAACAGGGAAAGCTGAATTTAAAGCCATTTCATACAGGGGCATCTGCAAGTTTGAGGCTTATTCTGGCACTTTGGCTTGCGCATTTGTGGCTGAAGCAAAGTTATGTTGGAGCTAGAAATAATTGTCTCTGACTTTGTATCTGTCTCAGGATTTTAATTGCGTCTGTAGTCTGATACTGCCCATTCAGCAGGGGCCAGAGCTGAAGTATTAGCTAAATTATCCATCTTTAGGTGGGCCCTATACGTTATAGCAGTATATAGCAGGAAATTATAGGAAGTCCGTGATTCTTCTGCTTTTCTCCTAAGGCTACATAAGACATAAACTAAAAGTCGTCCAGCACTGACACCCTCTGTGCTGGGGGAGAGGTAGGAGCAGCATCCGCGCTGTCCGTCGGCAGTACCTGGGCACGCCGGTGGGCCCTGTTTACGTGGATCCCATACAAATCTGCTCTGTGTTCTTCTCTATTTATAGCTTTCCAGTGCCAGCCCATACTAAAATCCATCGTACCCTAGAGCTGGCCAGACACAAATCTAATTATCCCGAAAGGGGAGGGAGCGGAGAGAAGAAAGCACGTAGAAATTTCATCGTCCAGCCTTCTGGAAATGTGTGTAATTCGGAGCCCCAGAGCCCTCGCTTTGCAGAGCGCAGCTCCCCGTCAGAAGCACGGCTTCCTTAAGCACGCTTTTGTTGAGCTGCTTTTTTTCCCTGCTCTGTGCGCTGCGCTGAGGGACATACTGCGAGTAGTTTATTACAGCTTTCTGTTTAGTTCTGCTGCAGTACAGTAGAAATAATGCAATCATGCCTCAGCTCCATATGGTCTCGGAGGCTGAGAAGCAGAACAACCTTTCGCTTTGTTTGTGCTCTCGCTGCCGGCGCTGGGGAACGCTGCGGGGGTCGCTGGCTCGGCCGTTCCCACCCCACCGCCGCCCCTCACCCGGCGCTGTGCCCGCTCCCCAAGCGCCCGGGCACGGCGGTGGGGTCCCCGGCTGGGACTGCCGTGGCTGGAGAGGAAATACCGCGCTTGGAAAACAGCCATCGTTTAGCTAAACATTTGTGTTTCTGCTTGTGGGCTCCACGTTGCCGAGAGCCGGCGCGATGCCGTAGCCTCCCTAGCGCGGCGGGTCGGAGCATCCCACCCGAGGATGCCTGCCAGGTTCCAGACGCGCCGGTGCCTGCTCTCGTGCTCCAGAAAATAACCTCGTGCTGCCCCTTGGCTTTAGTCGCTGTGGCCTTTGCCGCTGCTCTTACCCTGCAATCTCATCTGGGACTGTAGGAAATTAGGGGTTGTCGCCTGGGTTTGGGAGCTGGGGGTGCGATGGGACCTTAGAAAGGAGCAGCGTGGCGATGGCTGCCGAGGGTCACCGTGCCGGCTCGTGATCGAATTCGGCGCGAGGGCGGGCGACGGACGACGTGCGGGGTGTTGGGTGCAAGCTCTGTCCGGAGCACCCAGGTGTGCAGCCCATGCTTGGGTTTATTACCAGAGCGAGCTGCTCCAAAAAGTCCAGAGATAACTTGCTGCTCGGACCGGGGAATCTGTGTTTCAGCCAAATAAAGAATTCAGCAGTTCTTTGAACAAAGGGTTGAAAGGTGCGAGTCCTGTCAGGTAAGAAGTGATTCGGTATACAAAAATGCCTGGACTGCTGGGTTTGCTTGGCTGTAGAGGTCATGAACTCTGCTAAATTCTTCCAGCCTGTGGTTCTGGAGCTCTGTGAAGCAAACCTGGGGGAGAAGGAAAACATTCCCGGTGCCCCCCTGCCTCCGCAGAGCTGCAGCAGCGACTGTTTCCAATTACTACGCGGAGTTTGCATGCGCTGGGTTATTTCACCCAGTGCCGGAGGGTCTGAGTTTCCTCACTACTGTGGATAGAGTCTGTCAGCCAACGTCTACGTTCGTGTAAAAACATAAAATCCAGCTTTGTCTTTCATCGTAAAAATAAACTCTACCTCGCAGAAGAGAGGAGCAGAGGGAAAGGGAGCAGCGCGGGGGCGGAGCGGGGCAGGTCCCGGCGCCCGGGCAGGGATGCTCAGGACACCAAGCCCTCTGCGGGGAGCCCTTCTGCGCCTAGAAGAGAGCTCGTCTGACTTGCTGCCTTTGAGAGAAAAGATGGGACAGAATGGCCCTAACGCCAACGATGTAGCTGGGGGAGTAGGAAGCGTTTTGCCGGTGATAAACCAGCAGTTTGTGTGATGCGTGGGACTGATTTTTGTGAGGGTGTCCCTCCGCAGAGCAGCAAAGTTCAGGGTGTAAATACTGAAGCTTCCTAAATCCGTGGCCTCCTGATACCCGAGGGGAGTCTGATGCTTGGAAAGCGTTTGTGGCGTTGGCATCACGGCAGTTTCTCAGCTTGTGTTTGCTTTCCACTGCGCTGTCCGCCAAAGCCTGCGAAGCCGGCAGCAGGAGGGTCTCGAGGAGAGCCTGCCTCTAGTCAGAGAGAGGAAAAACTGCTGATGGATAGAGAAACGGGGTGAAATGGTCCTCCACGAGGCTGAGAAGCTTTGGGAGGGGGTCAGGCTGCCAACCCTGTTTTCCTCAATTTGCTACTCAGGAGAGCGGGCTGCTGAGAGCTGCCTTAATAAGAGAAATAAGCTGCTAGCAACTTTAGGAGCCAAAAAAAAAAGCCCCGCGAAACCTGCGGGATGCTTATTTGCCTCCGCGAACTGTTCCCCGTTAGGCAAATTGACAAAACGCACGTAGTGACTATTCAGTATTTTACTGAAAAGTGGGAAGATAGGGGTGAATGATGGCAAAAGGAGCGCTACCTGGCCGAGAAAACGGGCAAGTGCCGGCGCCGGTCGGCAGCCCTCGCTCTGGCGGGGTCGGTGCCTGGGAGGGGAGCCGCGTTCAGGGCCCCGCCGCGCCGCCCCTGCAAGCGCAGCCGGATGGGGGGGTGCGGGCGGCCGGCCCCGCGGTCCCCGAGGCCGCTGCCTGCTGCGTTGCTAAATGCCCTGTGTATGGCTGAGTGTTTCTTTAAAGCCCGTAAGAGTAAGCAGCAGCAGAAGAGATCCTTGGCTGCCTGACAACCCAAACGTGGTAAAATGCCATATGCTTCTGGCTTTAACCCTCCACAGAGTGCCCCGCTTGCTCCATGTTGGGATTTTTTTTTTTTATTTTATTTTTTCTTAGATCAGACTTAGGCAACTCTTCCCATCGGCCGTTGCTGGCGGGGAGCGCGCTCCTCTCTAGTCTTTTGTCGCTGAAGCAAATTAAGCGGTGTCTCGGCTCCCTCGCCTCCCCACACGCTGCCGAGTAAATCCCCCAACTTTCTTGGGTGATGACATAAATTTGCAATGGCGTTCCACAAAAGCTCCCCGCCAAACCAGAGCTGTCTAGCATCCGTAACGAGCTTATCAAAGGCTTTCTTTGCAGGGAGATCTGAGCCCTCCAGGTTTTGATTCATAGCAGGTGAAGGCAGAATGTGCTGAAGCCTGATTGAAATGTGCGAGGTCAACAAAATAGAGCAGAGAGTGCACAATAATTGGGGAAGAAGCAGCAGCCTTGCTTTCTGCATGTGTTCCTGTGATCCCTCGACTTTAATCTCCCATTTCCAAAGGGAAGCCTGGCTTGCATACTTTATTCTAGTGTTCATTTGCACAGGAGGCCTCTTTTTACAGAAAAGGGAGAAAACCCCAAACTAAAACCGTCACTGACTTTATTCTCCCCCTTTCTCGCGCAACCGAAACGGGAGACGTCTCGCGAAGGGCTGCGGGCAGAGGAGCGGTACCCGGCTTTCATTTTCAGGCGCCTTGCTTCTCCCAGAATTTGAGCCTTTTTTCTTACTGAAGGGCTGGTGCTTGCTGCAGATCAGCAGACCTGAAGACGAGGAAGGGGCTTCTGTGCCCTTTTGGAAGTTAAAAATCTCTTGAAGGATGAGGCATCAGGGCCGGAATAGCCAGGCTCCTTAGGGCAAAACATATTTGCTAGCACAGAGTCTTACCCCGGCGTGGGAGAAGCGTTGCAGATTTTGGGATTTTGAAGGTCTTAAGGGGGTCTCTGGCCTTTCTCAGAGATGTGGGGAAGAGGTAGGAAGAGTTTTATTTTAAGTACACCTTTTCCCCAAAGGCTATCACGCTTTGTTGGAAATGCTCCATTCCCCAGCATCTGTGCAAATTAAAACCTTTCTTTGCTTTTGAGTGTGCGTTTGGGGGGTTTCCCTTCTCTTCTGTATTCTGTCTTTGAAAGGGCAATAGAACGTAAAAAAAAAAAAATAAAAACAGGGAAGGGGGAAGAAATCTGTCCCCTTTTCCCTCCTTCCCATCTGTTGTTTAATCACCAGCTGTTTGTCCTTAAGCTTGGATTGCAACCTCTTCATCAGCCCGTGGGGTACAGCACCCGGCGCAGAGGGCCTTCGCCTCTCGCGCGCCGCCGGTGGAGAGAGCCGCCGCGATGAAAATCCGGGGCAGATTTCGGGCCTGTCGCTGTCTCTCCTGCAGAAACGTGGATCTCTCCTCTCGGCGTGCTGCGGCTCGAGACGTCTCTGCTGGCAACGCCGGTGGCGGGGCGTGGGTCTCTGCCTCTCGCCCCAGGGCGCGAGTGTTGGGGGGTCACCGTCTTTCCTCCGCGCAGTAAGAGCGATAAGCCGTCAGCCCTTACGCGCGTGTAGTAAATACCGGCTGTTATGGCAGCGCGTTATTTACTGTGCGGCAGGGAGCGGATAAACAAGGCTAAGCTTCACGCCCGCGGCTCGGAGGCGATGCGGGCCGGGAGCCTGAGAGCCGGCACGGCGGAGCCGGCGCCGGAGCGGCGTCCCCTCGCCTGCCTTCCCGGGGCTGGGCGGCGGGGGCGGGGCGGGGCTGT
>VWZR01001041.1:276200-289496 GCA_013397025.1 Oceanodroma tethys | reverse complement strand
GGCGGGATGGACGTTGCTCCCGTGTCCTGCATGGGACACCCGGGCGGGCGTGAAGATGGTGCTGGGTACGTTCAGGTGTGGTAGGGAAAGGAGAGGAGGAACGGGCCCCCCTGGCTTGAATCAAACCAGAAAGGAGTCTTCAGAGGTGGGGGCCGGGGTTGGTTCTGCTGGACCGAACAGGGGCGAGCTCGGCGTAGGGCTTCAGGCAGAAGAGGCTCCGATGCAGCTCTGATGCTGAAGTCAATCTCCAGAAGAGGGGAAAATACAGTATTGTTATCTGAGGCGTGCTTACAGCTTGCGCTGTGACCGCAGGGTCGCCTGCCTGCCTGCACTTCAAGCAAAGTCTGCGAAGGGTGGCTTTAAAATACGGGCCTTTAATCTCAGATTTCCTGGGAAACCCAACAATGGAAGAGTAAGGAGCTCTTTGGAGTCAGGAAGGCCATACGTTCGTTGGTTAATGCATCACCAGCAAATGCGAGCTTCATTAGAGGAGGGCTAATCATTTACAAGCTATACGTTTAGATGCGTGGCTTAGAGTTCACTACTTCATGCCCCGAGTATGTGCATCAGTTTCCCGGCTCCGGGGTGGCGTTGGTGGGTCAGTCTTTGTCCCCCTTTTCAGAAGAGACTGGCCATGCCGCGTGGCTTGGGGTCAAGTGTTGCACAGGCTGGCTCCCTCTTGCCTGGTAACCCTCGGTGTCAGTCTCTGTCTGGAAAGAAAAACCGTACTGCAGGGCAACTGCAAGTGTGGTGAGTCTGGAGATGCTTGAGCTGTTAAAAGCTTCTGTCCTTTGGCTTCTGCGTGTATGAAAAGGGTGTAAATGAGTAGAAACCTCAGCCTTTGATTTGGAGCAGGGCTTTCCGGACTGACCCAGGAGAAGCCTAAAGCCTTAAACTCAAGTTAAAATAACATGAAATGGGTGCTTGCGTGCCAAACTCGTGCCTCGAAGGTGCAAAATGTGCTCACGACTCCCACAGCTTTGGGTTTAGGTGGAGGGGAACGGGTGTATTTGCCTCGGCGGTGCCGCGTGCGGTGGCTGTTGGGTTTTGACGCTGCGGCGGGGCGTCGCGTGCCGTCGCTGCCGCAGGGTGCGCGCTCGGCTCGGGAGGGTCTCGCCCGCAGGGGCTCGGCAGAGGCTCTGCCCCCAGCCCCCCTTGCCCCCAGCGCTCTCCTCCTTCCTTCCCCGCTCCTCAGTCCCCGGGTTCGCCTCTAAATTTCCCCTTCAAAGCGGCTATTGATTTTCCTGACTAATGCACCGGGCTACATTGTGCACCACACACCAAACAAAACAAAGAGAACCCGATCAGCCACTTAAACAACAACAAGAAAAAAAATCAAACCCCACCGGCTTCCCATTATAGGCTGGGCAGATCATGCGGTTATGACTTGAAAGGGTTCCCATTGACCCATAGCACTCAGTTAAAATGAGGGTAGCAGTGCAAATACAGGCTGGAGATGCAGGCTCAGGAGAGCTCTTTCCTTACATAAAAAAGAACATTTTGCTTTTTTCTTTCTTGTTACCTGCAAATGAGAATGAAATGCTGCTCTCCTCCGCTCTGTGTAGGGTTATTCCAAGCGTACCAACTCTCAGCTCCCTTTTCCCTTAGCTAATGAGTAACCATGAGGAGGTTTGGCTTGTTTATTATATTTGGCCCAGAAAATGCTTTTTTTCTCTCTTCCTCCCCCTGCCTCTGTCTGTAAAATGCTTTCTGAGATTTATTCGTAAGCCTGTAAACGCAGGGTAAATAGCTTTAATTTAATTTACCAGGCTACTGGAAGAAACTGTATCTGCAAGCAGGTATTCGGTCAGCCTCTGCTGAGCGGAGAAGCCTCTGGCTGCTGGATGGTCAGACTTTCCCATTTTTTTTTCCCCTTTCCCCCCAGCTTCTTAAGGAAGAAGCTCTTTCCTCGCCTTCTGCCGCCGCCTTCTAGAGGCTGCAGGAGCTTTCCTGCGGGATGCTCGGAGCGCGGGTGGGACGCTCGGTGCCGGCCGTGACGAATGGCCACGTAGACCGCGCGAGCCGGGAGGCAGAGAGCTGCTCCCCAAGGGGCCCTGCCGCCGCGGGCCCGGCGTGCTCTGAGGTGACGGAGCCAGGGAGGACATCTCCCAGCCGTCGGCCAGCCCGCGCCCCAGGAGAGGCTCTTCCCGTGTTCTCACGACTCTTGGAGGCCTCCTGGTTTCTGGAAAATACTTGGCAGACAGGGCTTGGTGCCTGACTATTTCTATCAACAGCGTCTCTACAGAGATGTGCGGAGTTTTATGAATGGGGAATATGGGTGGCATATGGGAAGCAGCCCTGAGCCGAAAATCGTCGTGAGAAAAAAGGGAGAGGATGCGAGCTGAGGTTCGATGACGGCCGGAATGAATGAGGGTCCTGCGTTGCTCTGAGCCTCGATGGGTGCCCGGGCGCCGGCGGAGCCTGGCTGTAAGGGATGGCTCTTTCGGAGCAAAGCTTATGATTGCTGCCGCGTAGCAAGACTGCTCCCCAAATCTGTCCGAAGCTTGTGGCTTGTGAAAGGACAAGGATGGTACCAAAAATCAGGTTAGCAGCGTCCCTTCCCAGCCCTCTAGCCTGTGGCCAGGAGCAGAATGGGTGGCAATGCAGGCAAAGCTGGCAGCCTTGGCACGTTAGCGGAGATAAATGCTGGAGAAATGAGTCACTGACGCAGGAGGCTTGCTATGCCCGTCTCGCCCCCGTAGCAGGGGCTGGCTCCCTCCTGGCTCCTGCAGCGCTGCTTGCGCTCCCCGGCTGCCGTGCAGGACTGGAGTGCTGCTCCGGGCTTGCCCACCCGCTGGCAACGAGCCCCGAGCTGAGGGGGCGGCTGCGCTGCATGCGTGCGCTAGCGGGGTTTTACGCGTCCAGTTACGAGATTCGCCAGCTGAGATTTCTTATTTTGCATCCATTTATCAGGAGGCTACCCCCACACACGCCTCTTTTATTTTGTTAGCTGCCTCGGTTAAGTCTGACAGCTTATTTAGAAGGGGCTGGTGCAAACAAATAACTTTCACCCGACGTGACGGTGCGCAAGGGACTGCAAAAACCCCGGGCGATGCTCGCTGACGTGACAGAGACAATAAGAGTCTCGTCCTCGGCAGTGTTCCCAACGTAAAGACTTCTAGCTCTGCCCAGCCCTTACCGCACGTCAGCGGGACGAGACTTCACCACCACCGCGCTGCTTTGCGACCAGCCGCTGCTGGCTGGGGGATCTGGGGAGGGCAGGCACCCGGCCCCTACCCCGCCGCTCCCCGGCGAGCCGCGCTGCCGCTGGGACACGCGAGCTCGTTTCTGCATCTGCAGGAGGGGTTTTGCCCCTGCGTGCGCGAGCGATTAGCGTGGGGGTCAATCCGCGCCTCGTTTGGGGTAGGAGGGAGAAGGGAAGGGACAATGGGTGTCTTGCCTTTTGCTGCTTAGCATAGATCTAAGAGTTATAGCAAGTGGTGTTCTCTTCCGTGGTCATAGCAACTTCTAAATTAATTTTGCTTACTTTTAGTCTGGAGTATTTGCAGTTCCCGCATGAGTTGTCCTCTCCAGCGCTGATCTCAATTACCTTGTTGTGATGGGAGCGTGTGTGGCGGCAGGGGAAGAGGAGGAGCAGATCCTACCGCCGCCGAGAACGTGCTGCGGGCTGGGATTTGTGACGGGAGCGCGGAGGCTGAGGGGGATGCCCCTACTTAATACAATTTGCCTCTGGGGCAGCCTGTCCGACAGCCTGCCTGCTTCTGACCGCTTACCTGGTGGAAAATGGAGTTACTCTCCAGTTTCAGTCTCCCTTATTTAAGCCCTGGGGCGTGGAGCTCCCGGGGGACGGAGGAACCCCTTCTCCATCCCCTCCCGCTCCCAAGCTGCAGCGCACGAAGGCCTCGGGGGCAGCTGCCGAACGTCCGTGGAGAAAACCCGCCGGTCTCCCCGAGAGCAGAAACCGATGGCACACGTCTCCTGCTGGGGTGCAAGCGGGCTACCATTTTTCCTAATTAGTCGTGATGTCTTGCCCATCACAGGAATAAATAGCAAGCTTTCCCTAAGGATGTGAGATGAGAAGCACTATTTATCGTTGCTCTCAGAGGAAGCTGACAACATGACAGGTGAAATATCAGGAATAATTAAGAAAAATAAGGGCTTATGTACTTTATTGCACCAACAGCAGGGATGCATTGCCAACAACTTGTGCATCCTCATGTATGCCCCCATCCTGACATCAGCTGTAAATATTGTATTTTCCGTGCCGCGCTCCTGCGCTTGCGCCGTGCCTCTCGTCCGGGGCCCGACCGTCCCAGCAGGCACCCGGTGGTGCTCGTGGCTCCCGGTTTTAGCGGCTTAAATGAAGCAAAGGCGCCTGCTCGGCGCCTGGGTGGTGGGGTCCGACCTGCCGTCTGAGGTACGACCACACTGGGTAACAAACGTGTTTGTGAAATACTGTTTTCCAGTGAGTGGACCTTTTGTCCAGGAGAGAGGAAGGAAAAAACCCAGCAACCTGCGTATGAGCAAAGGACTCTGGAGGATTTTAGGCTTTTTATAAACTGCTGACTTGGGGAAAGTGGCTGGGAAGCAGATCCCCCCCGAGACGCGTTGTCTGAAGGGGCTGGAGCTGGGCTCGCCGCCTGCCTTCTGCCTGGTGGTGCAAGCTCTCGGCTGGCGCGGGGAGAGCGTCCCCCGGCTTCGACCCAGAGCTTGCTGCGCGTCCCCGCTGGAATCGATGATGGATGACGCGCCGGGGTAGGGGAGCCGCGCCGGTGACCCGGTTTTCCATTACAGCGTTAGCCTTGCCCCCGGGGTGCTCCCGGGTCCGCGCGGGCTAACGCTGGGCTCCGTAGCCTCGTTGGGAATGAAGTTAAAGCTGCGGCCCGCCCGCACTGGGAGATGTGTTTGCTTATGAGGCAGGACAGCCGGGGAGCTCAGGAACTGTATCTGCTCAAACAATGTGAAAATCTGATTACAGCAAGTGTCACTGGCCATCACTTAACTCTTCCTCTGCAACCCCAGCCTCGCCTGACAGGCATAATAGATCTCCTGGATGCGTCTTGCGCTGAAATAAAATGCCTAGTCAAAAGCGCTTAAAATCCCTCAAGTTTCCAGTTTGCTAATCGTGTGTCTCGTTCGCTGGCTCCGGGTGCTTTTGGGGCCGGCCGGCCTGCATTAAGCCTCATTAAGACTCTGCAGCGGCGTTCCCAGACGTGGTCAGTAAAATGCGTCTTTTTTTAGGCACTTGGCAGAAAAGCAATTGTGTGTCGCGCTCCTCATCTCGTCCCCTTTGACCATGTGCTCTGAGTGCTCGTTGGCACTTTTTGGGAGGCTTGTGAAAGGGACCCTTTGTCGGGGGGAAGAGGAAGCCAGCAGCAAACAACCCCTGAACTGGGAAATGCTGCTCTTGGGGCACTTATATTTAGCTCGCTTGCAGCACTGTCCCTTCAACTTACACTCACCCTTTTGTTCCTCTTAACTACCAGCGCCGAGGGTCTAAAAGCGAAGGATACCAGCGAGGAATAGGCAGCTGCTCCTCGCGGAGGTGAAGGTATTTTTAACACAATGCCTGAGAAAAAGGAGTTTGTTCCCTCCAACCTTCAGTCAAAATCAGTGCTGTGAAGGATCTCTGAAGGAAGGCAAAGCCCGGGCGTCTCCATTGCATGTGGCAGCAGAAGCAATATCAAAAGTTGAGGTGTGCTGAAAAACAAAGGTAGAAGCGCCACTCGCCAGCTCTTCTTCACCGGTGCTGTGCCTGGCCCAGGGCATGTTCTCACAGCTTGCCCCTCCTGCCAAGCAAAAGCTTTTTTTTCCCCTCCTGCCAAGCAAAAGCTTTTTTTCCCCCCTTCACTATCTTTAAAACGTTTGCTGTCTTTGTCAGTAGCTGGCTGGTATCAACCATGACAAGTCTTGGGTTTAACTGCATGATTCCTCAATTCTCCAAGCAAATAAGCCCAGGTAAAACCCAGAACTTTGAAGCCAATTGTAATTTAATACAGCTTAAGTTGTAAACATCGAACGGTTGCAAAGGAAATATGATCAAAGCCATTGATTTTTTTTTTTTTGTAGTGGCACAGTGTCTTTTTGAGTAATTCCCAGTAATGAGAAAATCTGAGAAAATTGAAACCTGTCTGCAGATATTAGAAGCCTAAATGGTCAAATAAATAATTAGCAAGCTACTAATTTAAGCTCTGCGTATGAAAAAGCAAGATGATCTTTACTTTTGAGTAAAAATGCTAGACTAAGCACCTTCTTTTAAGTAAAATGAAAAAAAAAAAACTGGGCAGAGTGGAAGATGGATTTCTTCCACTGGAATAGTAGGATGCTTACTGTGGAGAACAAACAGCTTTTTCCAAACTGCATCAATACAGTACTATACGTTTTCCGCTGTGTGGCTTACATTTCTTTTCTGGTCTGTGGAGTAATTTTAGAGCACTAACGAGCTGCCCTGACGTAGCGTTCAGAGCCTAGAGAAGGACTGAGGTATTGTTGAGAGTCGTTACGCATCCAGCGTGTGTTTGAAGCTGTGCAAAGTTGTTTCTGCTGGCGAGAGCCTGACCTCGGCAGCACTGATGGTTTCCAGATGTCCTGCTCCTTAAATCCTGCCCCAAGATCCCTCCGTGCCGCGGGGAGAGGGAGGCGGAGGCGAGAAGTGGGGACGCCCGGACCCCGTACCACGTGCTGCGTGCCTTCCCCTCGCGCCGCACCCTCGCACGGCGGCGGTTCTCCGACCCTCGGCGGCGGTTCTCCGACCCTCGGCGGCGGTTCTCTGCCCCTCGGGTGCCGGCGGCGCGGGAAGCAGAAGTCAGCACAACGCTAGTGGTAAACAGCGCGCTCTGAAATATTTCTTGCTAATGAAAGCATCCTAGGAGGCGAGCGTTTGGCCGTTTCCGTTAAGGAACGTGTTCGTAGCTGCATTTGTTTAATACAGGCTGTCTGTGACGCCGTAACAGAGGATACGTTTAAAGCGCCGCTAGCGTTGTGCTGACTCCCCCTTTACATTTTGAAAGGGCAAAGTACGCCGGTGAAGAGGTTTAACGAAATAGAAGCGATTTGTCACCGCTTCCCTGCGAGCGCACGGAGAGGAGGTGCCCTTGCTTGCGCCGAGCGAGGCACGGCGCGGCTCGCGCCGTTCCTTCTCTCCCCTGCTCGTGGTGGTAGCGCCGGAAGCAGCGGCCCGCGGTGCCGGCTGGGGTCCCGCCGGCCGGCCGTGCAAACACCCCCAGCCCCGCGGAGCCCGCTCACCCCCGGCCCCTGCCCTCCCCTCCGCAACGCGCCTCGCGCTCGCGGGGCTTCTGCCGAAGGAAATGGCTTCGTACTCGCACTGCGAGGTTCCGCTTGCCTGCCCTCGTGCGTAACCAAATCTTTGTTTTTATTGAGGGAAACCCCATCCCCTGGGGTCCTGCCCTGGCTGTTGGAGGGCACGCAGACCCCGAGCCCCGCGCGCCTGCTTCCCTCCCAGCTCCTCTCCGTCCGCCCCGGCGCGCGTTGCGCCGCGTTACCGGCTCTTCGGCACAGCAGCTCCTGCTCCGTGGTCTAGAGCGCTGATCCTACCCGTTGGGTTTCACTGGAAGAAAATGGTTTCTGTTTTCATTTCTGTTAGGTCCAGGGGAATGACTTTTGCTTCTAACCTGGGAACTGGGGGTGTAGGGTATCGGATGCCATTGGGCTTGCGTAATTCACGGTACGATGCTCTGTAACGTTGCGGTCGTGGCAGACGCAGGAATTTAGTGGTTCACGTTGAGAATTACATACTAGAGGGCAAGAAAGTGAGGTTTCTAGTTTCCCCAGTACAGAAAACACCTGCCTGATGATGGGCCCTGCAAAGGCTTCTAGACTTTCAAAGCGGTGTCTTTCCTGACAGGCATGTTCAGTGGGATGCTTGCCCACCCCCTGCGGAGCCCCGCTCTCAGAATTCAGGTTTGTCTGGATTCTCACGCTGGTTTTCAGATGTCGGGATTTCAGTTGGGTCCCCTGGCTGCTGCTCAAAGTGCAAAAATAGGGTGGCCGAAAAATCAGGATGCGACAGATAATGCTGCCAGTCGCGTCAGGGCGATGCTGCCGCTCGGGGCAGGAAGCCACCGGTTATTGCTAACTGCGGGACCAGGCTCGAAGTGAATGTCCTCAAAACACAGCCGCACGCTTCCCGGCCCTTCCGACAGAAATGAAAAGGCTTTCATGTTCTGCAGGGGCGGAGAGCACAATTTGTGATGACCTGGCTCCGGCTGGTATTCGAAAGGTCACGCTGAGTACGATGCTATCTGAGCCCATTGATTTTAAAAAAAAAAAAAAAAGCCCCAGCGCTGTACGGAGGGGGAAGCGGGGGAGAGGAAGCGAAAATAGCTCTGGCAACAGTCATTGTTTAAAACCAACAAAGAGGCACTGAAAGGCTCCCCGCTCGCCGCCGTCAATAGCCACGGCAAGGGCACTGGCTGGCGCGGCGGCGGCTGTCCGCGCCGGGAGGAGCCGCGGCTCGGCCCCCGCTGCTGCCGCTGGCAAACGCGTGGAGGAGCCGGGGCGGCGGCGAGGAGGACGGAGAGGGCGCGAAGGACCAGCGGCTCCCTCCTGATGGGGGGGGCGGGTGCCCAAACCTCTCAGGGCTAGCCGACGGGCCAGGGCCGGCACCCCCCTTTAAATCAAACCGGGTGCGCGCGTTGATGGGGGAGCGCTTGCGTGCGCCCGCCTAATGCCGCGAGTCCTGATAACGGGGTGCCGTGAGCCCGGCAGCAGCGGATCGCCCTCCGGGTGCCGCCTGGTCTGTCGGCAGGGCCATCGAGGGACCGAGGTGAGTTCCGACAAACCGAAACGTAGTCCGAGGGGCCTCACCCCCCAGCCACGGCGGGGCCATTACCTTGAAAGCATGGGAGGCCGGGAAAGAAACGATTTGCCCTAAAGAGCTCAGCCAACTGTCAGCTGGTTTGTGAGCATTAGTGAATAATAAGGAGCAAGAGCAGCATTAGCCCTGCATCTGTGCAGTCATCTGTCATGTAGCAAGGGAAGTATTGGCACGTTGTCATGTTTCAAACACTGCTGATCAATGTGTTAAAAAAAAAATAAAGCCCGGCCCCGCGTGTGCCCAGCGGCACCGCGCTGGCCGTGCAGCGGAGGCGGGAGCCGAGCGGGGCCGCACGCTGCGGGGCGGCCGGAGCGGCGGGGACCCTGCTCCTCTCCCCCAGATCTTGAATTGCATCCCTGTAATTTTGAGAGGTCTAGTGGAGGAGCAAAGTGCAAGCTTTCCGCAGCTGCCCTGTTAAAGGGTCGGTCTGCGTGTTGGTTAAACCCCAGTAAGGGCCCTTTCTGCTCTCATCGTGGCATGTAGGAGAGGACATATCCTCTTCCCCGTGAGCATCGTGGCTGGTGTACAAAAGGGGAGGACAACCTTGCATCAAATAAATTGCTCCTTATCAGAGGTTACAGTCTTTGCACCAGAAAGAAATGGGATGAGTTGCGGGGAAAAGGGGTGGATGCTCACGAGAAGGGAAAGTCTCAGTGATGGAGACCCAGATGCAACGTGCTGTATTGTCTTAATTTCTGGGGGGGACTGGACAAATTGATCCCTAGCTCAGCGGAACGGGGACAGTAGCATCTCGGAGATGCTCCGGGGGTGGCAGGTGCCTGTGAGGGTCACAGGTTGCTCTCACGCTGCCACCTCGGGAACCCTTTGAGTGCAGTAGTGGGAGAAGCCTAGCAACTGCCGTCTCCTTGATTTGTATCTCCCGTAATTAATTGCAGCACGCAGCGATAGACGTGGCGGCAGTGGAGAGGAGGACGGGAAGGCTCAAACTTGTACCTAGGTGAGTCAGGAGGGAAAAGCTGACGTTTGCCCTGGCCAGCGGTGAGAAAAGGCAGGCTGCTGGGGGGAGGCGGAGGCAGCGTCCCCTGACCCGGGTGCCACCAGGGAGAATAACCCAAGAGCGAGGTGGCTCTTCGAGGGGGCTCACGCTGACAGGCATTTTGGAAAATGCTATTTTCTTGCTGTCTGGGTAGGGGGGAGAACAAAAGGATGTCCGCTGTTAAAGCGAGTGATGGGAACCCCTTCGCTGCCGGCACAAGCCCCGACGGGTCCCGGTCAGTGGGATGTACCTGGGGAGGCAAAGCTCTGTGCTGGCAGAAGGGGACTCAGCAAAATCACTTAATGGATTTATTCCTCCAATTTCCCTGAGCTCTTCCAAGCTTTGGCTATAAGCAAGGAGAGCAAGTTCAGGCACAGATTATAAAAGTGATGGATCTACAGAAAAAGGAGAGGTCTGAAGGGTTGAAATTTACTGCAAAGCCTGGCCCAGAAATGACCCTCTTCTTCCTCCTCCTCTGGATTTTTTCGTCTTGTGCAGAAAAATGCAGCTGGTCAGCTTGACAAGTGGAAACCGTAGCTTTGTCATTAATGTGCAATGCTGAAACAATGATGTATGGCCGGCGATAGATCATGTTGGGTTTCCGGAGAGCAGGGAAGACGAAGGCATGAGACTAATTCATGATGCATGAACGCATTGATCTTCCTGGCTCTGAAAATACAATGTAATGAACCCCCGCTAACACATCATTTTTATGCCACTGCACCTCACTAATATCTAATGATTTCACCTTGCTCTGAGATAAAATATAATTGTATGGGAGGTCCAGCTTTGTTCTTTAATACTCAAGTGGAGTTAACGAATTATGTTTTGCTCTGTAGCTGTCGGCAAGTCGAGACAAGCTTACAAAAGCCCCGCAATTATCAGGCGAAGGTGCACGTTTAAACCGCTGCGTGTGTGTATTTGCGCGCGCGCGTGTTTATATCTGCCGGGGCCATAACGGCTCAAGGCGCAGAGCTTGCGCGTGGGCGCTGCTGGGAGCCGAAGCCGGTGGTGGAGGACACCGTCGGGATGCTGAGGAGCAGGTGGCCATCCTCGGGGATTTCGGGATCTCCGCCGCCCAGCCGGTGCTCGGGGAAGGGCAGTAGATTCCTGGCGGAGGCGACCGGTAAATGCTGTCGTTTGCAGCATCCCAGCCGGTGATTTGAAAGCCCAGCAATCCTTTTATTGTTGCCAAAGTCCACAATCCTTTTGAAGATCAACCCGCCCCAGTTTGCCCTCCCTAAGCCCCAGCCGGGCGTGTTTCTTCCCCAGCCAGGCAAAGCATTTTGCGTAAGAAAGTGAGTTTGGGGTCCTTTTGATAACGCTCTCCTGCGTTCTTTGTGCTTTGCCCCGATGAAGGTGCAGATCGGGGGTTTTTGCTGGTTATCATCTGTCCGCCAGCAAACGCCGCCTCCCTCCCAAGCCTGCTGGGATGCCCACAGTTTGTAGACGCTTCTGACGACAGACAAGAAGGGTGCTTCTCGGTGAAAATCAGGGCGGGCGGAAAGGAGAGGACAGGTAACCGCTGCGAGTGGCTCCGGTTTGCAGGGGCGGGTAAAACCGGTGTCCGCCTCTGGACGAGCGATCCGGGCGCCTCTGACGGCTCCAGTCCCGGGCCGTCAAAACCCCGCCGGCGCTGCGACAGCGCGGGGCCGGCCGCGTCTCCCTCTGACCGGCAGCGTTAGTCTGGGCACCTTGTCTGCAGTCACCTGTCCCCTCTCGTTTTGTGCAGTCACGGGAAGCTCTTTTGGGGGCGAGCGAGTGGTAAAACCGCTGCTTGTTGCACAGCGGCTGCTGCAGCTGGGGTCCTGGCCCCTGGCCGCGGCTTTTAAGTGCTGTCGCGGCGCGAAAAATGAGCAGGAGCTAGCAAATGTGAGTTGAAGGTGAAGACGTCTGTGGATTCTTCAAAGGCAAGCCCTACTGTTACAGAAGTAGTCAATGAAAATCTAACCACTCTTGACAGTGAAAGCTGAAGTAATGTTGTACCTCATTTGAAATTCCCCCTAGGCTAAGTAAGACTTTTCCTTTCATGTGCAATGTTTGTGTCCCTTCTGGGAGCCCTCTCCTCTGTACCATGCTTGGTTACATGCGGTGTTGACAGATGATTAAGACATGAAGTCTCTTAAATCAGAGGAACAGCCAAAGTTTTGCATTGTGTGCTCAGGTGTTTACCCACAGCGGTTTAATCGTTTCAGCCTGACTTTGAGGTTTGGGACTTGCTGCTTCTTGCAGCTTGAGGTGTCCCTAGCAAAGGAGATGCTGAAGGGAACAACAAACCAGGGTTGTACGAGTGAGATGCCAGAGGGGAAAACAGTCCTTTACCGGTAGCAGTATATTTGTAGTGGATGATCTTACTGGATTTGCTGGTGTCCTTAGAAGTCACCTTAAAGGTTCGCTTTGTGGAGACGAGGAGCAGAAGCTTCTGCAAGACCCTGGTGCCTGTCCCCACCAAGCAAACCCTGTAAGGTGACTTTGGGAAGCTGTGATTCCTGCTCTGGGAAATGGTGCCAGTGCATCTTTTTGGACGTTTCCAAAAACCAAGGTTACACAGCGTCGCCGTGATGGGCAGCTGCTCTGGAGCCTGGTCACCGGGGTCCACGCTGGATTTTGGGAATTCAGGTGGAGCAGACAACACCCACGAGGCGCCTTGTTGTGGGGAAGATATAGCTTTTGATGGGATCAAAAGGGCTTTTTTTTCCCCAGCAGCTGGCATAAAACAAACAAGAACCCCAGACAGCTTGCCACGGTGCCTGTCTGGAGCGGCTGGGCTGGGCTGGCAGCGGCGGGAGCTCCCCCCCGCCTCCCAGCAGACCCTAAAACCCGGACCCTCTTCCAGGCGCGCCCACCCCAAACCGGGCTCCGCCGCGGGACGGAGAGCGTGAGCATCGCGGGCGGACCAAGCCAAAGACACGGCGCCGGAGCCGCCTCCTTATGCTGCAGTTCCCCCCGGCACTTAGTTCGATGGGTTATTTCCCCCCCGCCCCGTGATCTCCATGTCTTGACTTTTGCGGGCACTTTTCTCCTATAAGAATATTAAACGTATTTAAAAAACACTTAAATGCTAATGCGAAACCTGAGAAGAGGATGTCAAATGCAAGAGGCGCTCTGAAGACATGATGTCTCTGTAGAAGGGTTTGACCCCAGTAATCTAATTTGCTTTACATTTAAAATGATACTTCATTCTCCTATTATAAGGCTCTGTGTCATTGGCTCATAAAGATTACAATTTTGTGTCTTCCAATTGTAATAAATCCCACTCAAGCACCCTCTTGATTTGAAATTTGTCACAACAACATGCAGAGGGCACAGTTCCCGAGTTTTATGGCGCGGGTGCATTAGAGACTCATCTGCAGGAAAGATGATGCAAGACTATAAAATGATTTGTCCCCCGTCTTTCTCAATTGGATCTGTGTTTAAAAAAAAGAAATAAAAAAAAAAATCTAAATTATAGCTTATTCCTCATTATCCAGTAGTAAAAAGGTTAGACCGGCAGGGGAGCCAG
>VWZR01001041.1:244856-269057 GCA_013397025.1 Oceanodroma tethys | reverse complement strand
GCGGCCGCCGCAGCGGGACCCCGGCAGCGGTGTGGCGGGGGCGGCGGGTGCCCTCCCCGGTGCCGCCTGGCCCCGCTCCTGCACTGAGCCGAGTAGCCGCAGGAGGGACTTGCACTTGTGCCTGGTGGCTTTGATAAAATATTCCCCCTTAACGCCGCTTTATATTTACAGTGTGTCACCGGCGAGGCACAGGGCTTCATTTGCTGGCTCGCGCGACCAGAGGAGCGAGCGTTATTTGCCCGGGACGTTTTGGGAAGAACAAGAAGGCCATTGAGCGATCTGTTGAATTTAACTAATAGGAGGAGGGGGGGGATAAAGGAGCAGGCAGCGCGGCCGAACAAAGAGCTTTATTCACAGGCGCGTTGTCCGTGCTCTCCCCGCTCTTCCCCAACGGCCTTTTTGGTGGGGTGGTGGCGGGGGGCAGAAAGCCGCTGTCGCTTTCGGCTCCTTCTCCCTCTGCGAGAGGTGGGCGTCCTCCAAGCGGGGCCGGGGGCTGCTGCCCGAAGGCCGGCTCCGACGATGAAAATTGCTGTCTTTCGTAACGGTGCGTTTTCGCCTGGTTTCGGCGGTCCTGAGGGGTGACTCGGTTCTCCGAATCCGGCCGTCCTGCGGCGTCCATCCAGGGTAGCCAGGAGCGATGGAGACAAGCCATCGGCAGCGGCTCTTTTCGCTGCGAGCCGGGGAAACGCTCGCGTCGCTTCAGCACGACGCGTCTGCGCCTAGCAGCAGACGCCCAGATGTTTACGGAGTTGGCGTGTTCTCCTCCTAGTTTTTCAGATGGTTTTGTCGCAAGGTGCTTTTTGTGGAATTTACATTTGGTTTAGCTCGGCGCGTAGCGAATTGCCCACCGGCTTGACCCGGAGACCCTGTCGTAGAAAGACGCCTGAAGTAAAAACAAAAGCCCTGTTGCAGGACAGCCGCCTTCGTTCTTTGTTTTGCTGTCTGACTCTTAATGCCTCGCCTCGCCTTTCGAATCCTTATTTTTTTAAGAGCTGGTTTTGGCTAAAGGCTGGTATGATCCTCCGATAGGGTAAGGCTCTTAATCACCGCCCAGCTAATGGGCATAACAACGCGATGTAGAATAGCGAAGCGGCTGAGGAGAAACAAAAGCAGGGTTGGATGCTGAATTAAAACGACTGTGCCTGACCTGTGCAGTTGGGCTTTTCCAGCGGCGAAAAGCACCACACAGCGTGAGCCGAGATTGCCACGCTGTTAGGGGGAGGCAGCTATCTCGTGGTTTTGGGGCTCTGTTGCGAATCGCAGGATAAAAGCCTAGACCTCCTGCTGTAATGCCTTTTAGACAAAATGTCCTTAAGGCTAAAGAACTCAATTTTTTTTTTTCCTTCCCCCCCCAGTTTCCCCCCACCTTTTCAAAGCTATCGATTTGTTGGCTTCGGTAGTCTCGGAGGAGAAGATTGGTGCTGTGGCAGGAAGCGCCTGGCGGTGCCTGCGGAGTGCCGCCGTCGCGCCTGCCGCGCGGGTTGCCACCCGAGGCACAGCGGTGCGAGCGCCGTGTCGCCGCCGCGGTGGCGTCCCGTCACCCGGAACGTGCTTGGGAGCGAGTCGTGGCTGGTGCCTTGGCCGCCCGCTTTGAGCGGGGGTAACGGGAGCGGCGATGGGCAGCGCTTGGGCTCGGTTTAAACTAAGCCGGTAACTCGAGACGAATCTGCGCGTTTCTGTGGCGCCTTTTTATCTCATCTTAGTGCTTTACAGTTAATTAAACTTCATAACGCCCCTGTGAAGTCGGGAGAGAGTCGAGGACTGATTTCAGCTAATGCTGAGAGGCAGGCAGCACTGGGGTGGAACGCAGCATCTGTCTAACGGTGCCGAGCGGCGTTGCACGGCAGTTTAGGAAGAATAACTTTCCAGCTGGAAGCGGTGGGAGGCGTTCAGAGGTGGCGTCGGGCTGCAGCCCGGCCGTGGCCCGGCGGTGCGGCGGGCTGCACGAGAGGTGGTGGCAGTTGTGGTCTCCGTGTCTGCCGACACCAAACGAGCCCCGTATGAAGGCGGCCCTCGAACGCACCCAGCGCTCCCAACGGAGGCTGTGTCAAGCCGGGCTCCTTCGTAAATACGGAGTGAGTTTCCAGGGAGCTTTTGTATGCAAGCAAGGCAATTCTTCTGATCCGCAGCGGCTTTGCTCAGACTTGGCTGAGCTCTGGCGTTGAAAAACACACGGTTGCGTTCTGCATGCAACGCGAACACCGGGGAAGCGTTGCAAGGAAGGGGCTGGTAAATCAAGTAATCCATCTGGGTTGCAGCTTGGGCTCATTTGTCTTGCGTGTAGGCAGTTGCATGCAGGTTTATAAGCGTGACAGTCTGGCTTGGAAGCCACTGCCAAGGAGGCTCCCGTGGCTCCCCAGGATGGGAAGACGAGGAGATAGCTCGGCGCCAGGCACGCTCTGCACGGCGGAGGGGGCGGTTGCCGGCACCTTTGGCCGGCCGGGCACCGTCGGTAGTTCCCGGCCGTCGGGATGCTCCTGGGCACGGGCGGCTGCTGCTTGTCTGGCGGAGGCGGCCGGGGAGAGGAGTTACGCTCCTCCGGGGAGCCCCGGGCCTTATCGGCGGCTGCTTTGCTGGTGCCGCGCTGCGGTTTTCTTTTTGTTTGTCTTTCGCTGCCTTTCCTGGGTGCGCAAATAAAGGCGGCTTTGTAACGGCGCAGCTCTGACTCGGTAACCCCGGGTGGCTTGGCGTGCCTTCCTCCGGCCGTGCCAGAACGAAAGCCACGTTGGTGGGGCGATGGCGTGCGGACGTGGTCTCTGCCCTATTGCTGGACTAAAAATGGGTCAGCTCTTTAACCCTGCCTCTGCCTGAGGCCAGCTGGAGTAAAACGTTTGTTTCGGCCTGGATGTGCCGTCTGTTTGCCGTGGCCGTTTAAATGCTCCTAAGAATGCGTCTGCTCAAAAAAAAAAATACCTCCTGATATTGCATGTAGGCAGATTTTTCTGGATGTTTCTGTTTAATGCCAGAGATTATTGCCATACTTTTAAAGGGGTTTTGACAACCTCTACCTCTTCTGTTTGTTTTTTTTTTTTTTTTTTTTAGCTTGGGGGGGTATTTTTTTNCTTTTAAAGGGGTTTTGACAACCTCTTCCTCTTCTGTTTGTTTTTGTTTTGTTTTTTTTTTTTGATAGCATGGGGCAGTACTTCTGTCTTGAATGCAGGGGCTCCCTGTGTCCAAAAACTTAAGCTTCCTTCCGTGGTTCGGGGAGGCGGGATCCTAGCAGGCTCCGGCGGCCGAGCGCCTAGCGCAGGCTGTGAGCCTGCGGCGTTCGCTGTAGCTGGAATTCGACCAGTCAGTAAATACTTACGCGGTGGTTTAAGAGCACAAGCAAAGCTGGACGTGCAATCTGTATCTCTTCTGAGAAATTGGATGCTACGTGGGGAAAAAAAAAAAAAAAAAAATTTGTGTTTTTTTCTCCGGGGAATATTGTGTGCTGTTCTCTGGTGGTGCAAACCCACCAGCGCTAAATAAAGAGGCTGCTTGGAAACCTGCAATGAAGGAGAGACCCTGGGTGGAATGCTGTAATTATGAGTGGTATGTACTTGTTTAAGTTTCATAAATCAGTTGCTTTCCTGGAGGTTTAATTGCATGCTGCAGCTCGCAGCTGCTGTTGTGGTTAACGGGGAGCTCCGCCACAGAATGCTTTGAAGGTCGTCCAGCGCTGGCGTGGACGCTTTGGTGTGCTCGGCTTCGAGGGGAGCGTGCTGGTGGAAAAGGGTAATTTTTGCATGTGTGGCAGGCATTTTTTTGAAGGAAAATAGCACGAGGCTTCAATCAAACCTTTGGTGATTGGAGCACAAGGGAGCTTGCCGGCTGGGGCGCGCGGTAGCTGGCCCACGTTGCTCCCAGGTGAGCTGGCGTTTGCGGTTGAGCCACGGGCTGAGCTTAGATGTTCCAGTTCCTAATTTGCAGGCGTGGAAAGAGCCCCGGCTGCGAGTCGCGCGGGTGCAGGCTGGCTCCGCTAACGACCCTTGCCTGCACGTGACCAGTATCTGCACGGTTTCTCTCGGCCTTTTTTTGCCAGAATAGCGCTTTTTTTCCTTCCTCGTGCACTTGTGGTCTTTCCTGCTCTGTTGCACGTCGGGCTCTCGCCTTCGGTCTTTGGATGGCAGAGGAGATGGACGTTAGGGACCTAAAACCTGCCTTTTAGGTCAACCCGATTCACCCATTCCAAATATATTATAGCGAGTGATAAAAATACAGGAGGAGCAGCGGCGGTTCTCGTAATTGATGCCGAACTCTTACCACGTGCTCACCCGCCGTATGTGGTCCGTGGCTTTCTTGTTGTATTTAAAACACTCGACTAGATTGTGCCAGGAACTTTTATTGGCCTCCACGCCTAGTTATTTTAGATCAATGATGTCCCTTTGCAGGGTTGGGCCAGCGTGCTATTTTTACCCTACGGTTTGGTTTTAATTGATTACGTTCTTCTGTGGTTTAAAAAACTTGAGTATTAAAAACACTCCGACCTTACTGAATTCTCAAGGTGAATCTATTATAAGACCTGAGACCCCATTAAGATGCCAGTATAAAGGATCAAAGTGACACTTAAGCACATCTCTCTGCTCAGAAATCTAAAACTTTTGTGGGCGGTAGCTTAACCAAAAAAAATCTCTTCAGTTTTGATTTTTTTTGGGTGTTTTTTTGTTACTGGAAACACCGGCAGCTTCTCGGTGTCGTCCGTTTGCCGCCGGTCGCACGTGTAGGTGCTGCCTTCTGGCGGGTTCGTGAAGGGTTTGACTCGGTTCTTCCCTTCTGAGGTAGCGCTGCCTGTTTTTGCGGGTCCTGCCTAGGCGGTGAAGCCCGTGTCGCCCCCTCCCCTCCTCTTAGTGGCAAAGCCAGTCAGGGGCGAATATCGAAGAGAAAACAGGCTCGCAGCAGTACGTGACAGCGAGCGCTTTTTAAAACCCAGGTGTACGCTTGGCAGTGGGAAATAGCCGTGTTAGAAACTTGCTTTGTCTGCCAAGGCCAGCTGTGAAGTTTGCCCGAAGCAGTTACGTTACTGGCTTGATTCTTCAGTAGGATGGCGAAACCGCAGCGCTTGCATCACGTTTTCCGGAGTCCTTGGCTCAGCGCTGGGAGAGACGGTGGACAGTCATCCCTACCTGCGGAGCAGCGGACGTAGCTGGCGGAGCCGGGGATGCCCGCGGGACCGGCGCTGCCTCCTGGGGTTACGCTTGGGCTTGACAAGTGCCGGCTATATAAAGCCCCGCGTTCAGGTTACAGCTGCGAATGAACCTCTTTGATCTTGTTGTGCCCTTTTTTAGCAGTGTTAGTAAGCGCTTGAATCTGATTTATGGTCTCTTCAGAGGTCTGCTTCCAGAATGGAAATGTCATCGTATCCCCTAGGCCATCGGCAGGTCTCTCGAGTCGCTCTTCCCTGGGGTGGATTCTGGCAGAGGTGGTCTCCGTTCGCAAAGAGGTGGTCTCCGTTCGCAAAGAGGTGGTCTCCGTTCGCAAAGAGGTGGTCTCCATTCGCAAAGAGGTGCTCAAGGGCTAATCCAAAACGTGACGGCTCTCGTGAGCTTGGACATAAGATATCTCAAAATTTGATGCGGGAACTCGGCTTTTTGTTAGAGCAGTAATGCTGCTTGTAGGCATGATCTCTTCATGGACAGCGTGAGGCCAAACCGGGACTTGGCAAGCTCCAGCGAGAGCGGTCCGAGAGCAGGGTCACTGCGGCGGTGGCTGGATGGGGCCCTTGGTGCCACCAGCCTGCGTGACGTCTCCGCCCGGGAGGTGGGTGCATCCCGGGCCTCTCGTCCACTTTATTCCAGCGCTCTGCGGTGTATATCCCTTCTCCGAAGCGTGACGGGGAAGAAGGAAATCTCAAGCAGCAAAGTGACGTTCCCCTGCTCCCCCCGCGCAGTAATAGAAATACGAGTCGGAGTCTGCAGCATCAAAAGAGAGATCAGAGTAATCGGATCAAGCATGAGAAACTGCTTGTTGCTGCTTTTCTGTTTTTAAATGAGGCTGCCTGGCAGCTTCCCTCGCACAACACTTTTTTAAATATTAGTGATGCTAAGCTGTGGAGCTGGGGTTGCAGCAAAGTAGGGCTCTGCTAAAACTGGGCTAGAATGAAAACTTTCTTGGCGCAGCCTGAGCGTTAACGTGTAGCTTCTGGGCTAATATACAAAAATAAAGGCGTCTTGTACCCTCCTGGCCCATATTTTGTAGCCGAGAAGAGGAATGTTCGTCCCTAACTCTAATTGCAGAGCGCACGCTCCCACTTTGTGCGTTTTATCGCAGTAATACTTCTCTGAGACGCAGCCCGTGAGGCCATACATCCGTGACCTTGAGAAAGCACGGCGGCTTTCCCGAAAGCCGTCCCCCAGCCCGCCGCCCTGGGGCGGCCCGGGGTAACTTTGGGGCCAGAGCTGCCCGTTGTCCGTTGAAAGGTGTTGAACTGGTACGGCTGGGTGGGACCGGGGGGAAAAGCTGCTGGCTCCCGTTTGTGGCTCAACTGCAAAGGCTTCTCCTCTTCACGCGGGGTTGTCTCTGCGCCGGCTGGAGGTGGGCGGGCGTCCGCCCCAGTCCGTAGCGTTTGCGGTGCTCCGTAGCGTCGGAACAGGCACTTGCCGGTGCGGTTGCAACGCTGCAGTGCCTTTGGTTACCCAGGTGTGTTTGCTCGGGCATTTTCCGTGGATTAGCTCAATTGGTTGAGGTTCGCAGAAGAACGGCGAGCATTGTTTTTGTGGCTTTCCCAAAGCGGAAGGTGATGCTGGACTTCTTGCTGGACACTGCAGGTAAGATGGCTTGCTTTCAGGAGAGCTGCTCAAAAAGATGCTATAATTGCATCTTTTACAACACTGCTTCAGGTAAGGCGTCTCGTTATGCCACAGATAATCCATTGATGCGGTGAAGCCGACGTTGGACAAGCCCAAGTTGCTTACGCATACAGGACAAACAGAGAAACCCCGTATCGCTCCGTGGAGTTAGGTTATGAGGTCGGTCAGCTAATTCTAACTGGTTTTGTTGTAACGGAGACCTGCAATATTCGCGTTTAGAGAACTGTTGCTGTAGCTTGGTTTGGTTTCGATTCGCATTCTAAGCTATTTTGCTCAAAACCACGATTTGAGCTATCTGTTTGTGCTCCTGTGGCTTTGCCTCTCTGATCTCTCTATCCACATTGGCTAACGTGGACGTAGGTTATGATATTGGAAGCTCATCAGAAGCAGGGAAGCTCCTAAGAGTTGCCCCTCCTGCTTTCCCCAGTCTGTGTAAAATCAGACGCTCTTCTGAGCTGACTTGAGGATAGGCACTGCCACGCACTGCGTGGGCCCTTTTTAACAAGAAGGTTCGGCGCGTTGTTTCAGCTGTCGGCAGCTCCTTGAGAGCTTTCATGCCTAGGCTGCTTTCCCTGCCTTCCTCGGGGGGAGGCTGCTGGGTGACTTGGTGATGTTGCTTGGTGCCGGGGTCCCGAGCGATGCCGTTTCTCCGTATCGCGTCCCGATGACAGCCTGACCGGGCTTCGTGGCGTTGGGTGGAAAGCCGCTGGACAGACATCAAAACCGTGAATGCTTGTCATCAGGTGAGCGTCGGCTTGGTCAAACGGGGCTGGCGGAGGATGCTTTGGGTTCGTTAGGACCCTCGGGAGCAAGCCGGCTTTTCCAGGACGGGCGCAGCAGGAACGAAACAAAGCGAAACCCCCGCTTGCCACGCGAAGCGCTTTCATGGTGTCGGGGAGAATCTAGGTCAGCTTGACAGCAGCTCCAGTTCTCTGGGCAGATTAGGTTTGTTTTTTTTTTTACCATGCTGCGCAGAGTCCGGAGCAAGGACGCGTGGTTCCTTAGCGCCTGCCGGCCAGCGGGGCTGAAGCTAAATTGCTGCGCGGGAGCGTTCGGGTTTGCAGTTGAGCGGCTTTTTCTGCCGCATCGCAGTTAAGGACCGTTCTTCCTCCTCCTCGCTCGGCTTCTGGTCTGAAAGTCCGGAAGAGACGTTACTCGTGAACCTAGTAGACAGAACTGCTAAAAGCGACTCCCACGCTGAGGTTTTTGAGCTCTGTCCACATTAACAGCTTCTTGTTTGATTTAAAGGTCTTATACTCTTAATCGTTCCATATAATCTTTAGCAGAACGTACACATTTAGTCAACGCTCCCTGAATCCGTAACTGCCAGGTATTGCTTCTTCAGCGTGTGAAGCGCAGTCGCGTCTTTTCTCGGTAAGAGCAAAGATTAAAGCGGGATAGATAGGAGATTAACGCTGTTCCCTTCGGACGTCTTCAGGCAAAGGGGGAGAAACTTCTAGACAAGAAACAAAGAAAATACTCGGAGGCAAATCATTTATTGCTATATGGGAATATATAGAGCCTTGTAAACAGAGTGTTTATAGCAAAACCAATGATGTAGCTTTTAAATCACTCTGGGAGAATTTCGGATGCACGATTATACGATGACTCTCTCCTCCAGGCTCTCTTTGGTAAATTGGATCTCAAGTTTTCAAGTATGTTAACACAACGTGACGTACGTGGAATGCAGCTCTGGAAGGTGCGTGTGGTGTGGCAGATAAAGCTGTCCTTTTTGGGGTGCTCTTTCAATTCTGTGTTGAGGTCGGATAGGTCTGTTGATCTCATTCCTGTTTGAGATGGGGGAGGTTGTCTCTTCAGTGAGAGCTCCCCTTAAATATGATTTCAGTGTTTCCTATAGAATGACTTTTTTTAATTCCTTGCAAGAAAAAATATCTTGTGGACTACCCGTTGTACTCACAATCCACCGTTTCTTCCTCTCCTTCCCACTCTTGCACCGCACCCCCCAAAAATCTGACTTCTCTGGGTTTACGCGCAAGGCTGCCAAGGCAGGAAAGGGGAGCGAAAGCGGGTGTCCGTGGGTGACGGGGTGCGTCGCCGGTTGGAGTCCGGCATTTACTCCTGGAATTGATCCTCAGGGAGCGCGCGGCCACGTGCAGCGAGATGGTGTCGGCGGAACAGCGTTGCGCACCCGGAGGGGAAGAGAAACTTGCGGTGCGTGCAGATAGCAAGCCTTAAAATGGAGCGTAATCTTCTGCGCGTTGTCGGGCCCTGGAGATTTTCGGTAGGAAATGTCGCAGCACCGGTAGCTGCCCCTTCGGATGGTCTTTGAGGTGGCTCTGCCCCGGTGTCCGGCGAAGGGGGGGCTGCCGAGGAGGAGGTGGGCTGGCAGGGCTGGGGTTCCCCGTCTTGCGGGCTGGATGAGCGGTACCCCGTTCTCCCATCCTCTCCCCGTTGCTGTGTATCAATCCTGTCCTCGAGTAGGGAGCAGCTTAAATTGTCCTGCGGTAAATAAATAAGGATTAGTAAGCTATTTTAAGCCCGGTCATCTGCCTCTCTTCCTGGGGAGAGCCCAGGGGACGGGCCGCTGGAGCGGGCGTTCTGCTCTCGGGGAGGGAAGGGCTTTGCGCCGGAATTAACGGGGACGTTGGCGGCTGTGCGCAGGCGAGGGGGATGCTGGTGAAAAGCCGTGTGGATTGTTCCCCGCTTCTGCTGGATTTCACTGCCTGAAGAATGAATCTTGTGCTGCAAACTGTCACTAAATTCACTGGGGAAGCCTTTGGAAACGCGGCTCTTCTTTGCTTTAGATAAAGTGTCTTTGTAGCAGTCGAAGAAACTGGCGTCCATTAAACTTGCAATCCAAAACGATGTAGAAGTTTTAATAACTTGGTATTTCTGTTGTGCTGAAAAATCACATTACTTGCAGAATAACTTTTCCTTGCTCAGTTGATTTATAAACGTCCAGGAAATCGCTTGCCTAAACCTCTGTAGAGGTTTGCATTTGAATGGACCAGCTGAAGAGTCATTTTTGTCCGTTTAATAAGCATAATAAAACAGTAAATCTTGGGGGGGAAAAAAGCACCTCTGAAATCGGTATCCTTTCATTTTAATTTGGTTCCTAGGATTTGTAAGGAATTCAAAGGCAGATAGAGAGTAGGTATTGAAGCGACGTGTCCCTGTTTTTCTGGAGAACGTGGGGCTCCTGTGGAACGGACGCCAAGCTCTCGCGCGGCGCAGAGCGGGCAGGGCGGCCCCAGGCGCTTCCTTCGGCTCCGCGGGCACGGCGCGGTGCGCGGCCCCCGTCCCTCGGTGCCTTCGGCAATTTCCCCAGTGCCATCGGAGTTTGTTTCTCACCGTGCGTGATTTTGTACGTTTTTGTCTCCTCTTGGAGTGGCTTCTTTCAGCCTTCATTTGTCCAGATTATCAGCATGCAGAGGAGAGCTGACTTGTATTTACATGATTTAGTTGTAAATATGGTACGTGTTGATAGATACTGTTGTCATAAGTGCTTACAGCTACCGGACTGATTGCTGAATTTCTTATGTGAAAATCTGTACAAGCTATGCCTACGAGCAGCTTCCCAAGGGAAGCGCGTGAAATGAGCTTGCGGTTTCCGTGTGGAAATCAAACCCTAGGTGCGGCTGGAGTGGGTGGGTTTATCGGGGAAGTACGGTCGGGTGTTGTCTGGCAGCAACTGGGGTTCCGAGGCTGTAACGAAGGAAATACAAAAGGTTCTTGTTCCCCCCCCCCTTTTTTTTTTTTGTGGGAACAGATGTCACTACGCGGAATAACTCTTTGGGTTGACATGCGTGGCAAACATCTGTAAGGTTGTACTCAAGGGGCGCGGGATGAGTGATGTTAATTGTTGCCACTGGCGTTGAAGGAACAAATGCATTATTTGCTGGTAGCTTCTTTTTAATTGCATAATACGCTCTGCTTGAACTACCGTTGCTTAATAGTATTGCTTCCAGAATGCTTTGCATGCCTACCTAGAGCCCTTGCGTTTGCAAACGAATATTTCTGGGAAACGTCTCTCCAAATGCAAAACGCCTGGATTTGGCAAAATCCTCTCCCGGGGGCGTGGGTGGAAGAGGGCTCTCTGCAGCCCTCAGACACGGCTTCACGTTGCCGACAGTCTTCGGTTCTCGTGCATTCGACCAATGGAAATGGAGACTTGGGGGGTGTAATTTGAGGTTTGGAGGCAATTTAAGGTGGTAACGGTTATTGCGTTAAGAAATGCAGGGGGAGGGAGCAGCAGGGCGCGTTGCGTGTGGAGGGAGAGTATAGTCGTGACTGGTTTTGCACAACCACGGCCCCCCCGAGCCTGCAGGGAGCTGGGACTCCGGCGGGTGCCTCCTGCCTCGCGCGGGTTTGCATTGCCGGCTGCCGGGGGATGGAGAGCCCGGACCTGCAGGCTCCGGCTTCAAATTCGCAGGCTCCCCACGAGTCCCACGTTGGTAAGCTGGAGGATGCTGCAAGGCGGTGGTCGGAGATGCAGCCGGTCCGCTGGCTACTTATAATGCACTCGATGCTGAATTTAGGGCGTAGATAAAAAGTCTCTCCCCGCCCCCATGTACTTTTCTGTGTAATGCTGCCATTTATAGTCTTGTTTCTCTCGCTACGGCTTCGGCTACGTGAGGAAAGCCTGGGAGTTGCGCCCCAGTTCTTACGGCACCGGTTTTGCTTCCCGGCACCGTACGTGTGAAACGAGAAGCAGCACTTCCCTGCCCACCGCGCGGTGGATGCGTTCCTCGGTTTCGAGCTGCTGCCTCGGGAGTACGGGCAGGTTGGAAGGAATATCTGTTCCCTCCCAGGCAAAACCTGTCCCTTGGGCGGGAGGTGGAGCGGCTTGTCTGGATCCGTAGCGCCGTTTGGCAGCTTGTTTGCCTTTCGGCCACTTGGTTCGGGACTGTTTTGCCTTAAGGGGGGGAAAACAAAAAAAAAAATCTTCTCTTGTGGGGTCAGGAGAAAAGGGAGAATAGGAACCCCGAGTACTTAGTATGGGCAGTATAAGCTTTGCGGAGTCACACATCCAGATGGATTACATGAGGAACTTGACATCTTGTTTAAAAACAAATCATTCATTATGTAGCAATGAATAATCAAGCACTACAGTTTCATCTCTGGAGGTTCCTTTTTTGGTTGGAATTTTGATAGTTCAGTAATTAAAAGCTGAAAGCTGTTACACTGTCTACATGTTGATCAATTGGTAATTAAAAAGTTGATGATAGATACGGTATTTCACGGGACGGGTTTGTTACGATCAGATTTCCTTAGCGTGTTTTGAAAATTGTCATTTAACTTAGCGCTCAAGCATTTTTCAATATTCATGGACTACTTTACTTGAATTTTATAAATGCCTTTAAATTACCAAAATTTGCATACAGTAGTTTGAGAATCCTGATGGATCATAGGATCTTAATAGGATCTGAAAGGTTGGTTTTCTCCCCATCGACTGCAAGGCGTTTCAAGCCTGTCTCCACCTTCCTCCTCTGGTTACGATACAATTCTGGGGCCGTTGTCGCATTAATTTGCTGTGGCAGATTGCTGCGGCTGGCTTATCAGCCTGAATCCAAGGCAAATACGCGTTCCCGAGGTGCGACCCTTGTCGCAAGGTTCATTCCTTCTGAGAGTCATTCAGCTCTCCCACCGGCTTCTTAATTTGTACCTGATGTCAGAGCGCTAATTGGGACGGAAGCGACTGGGGCTCTTGCGTTGACGCAACCCGCCCGCGTTTCCCCGCGGCGACGGTCCCTCGGGCCGGGGCAGGGCTTGGGTGGTTGCAGGAGCATCGCGGCTCAAGCGCAGCCCCGACGCCGCATCCTCTTCAGGGCGGTCCTGTGGGACGCACGGGTGGGATTCTTAAGGGATTCTGGGATCCTCGGTGGAAGAACTCTCAAAATACGGCCTAATTTAAATGGGAGAATTTTGTCGAATGGATTAGCAAAGGGACAAATGGTACTGTCAAGTAGCGTAGCTGAAAAGCAGCGGCCTGTGTTGCGGTATCGGAACGGTGGGTTGCGTAGGACAGCTTGCCCTGCCTTGGCAGCTCCTGCTTTTTGAGCTTTTGGCTTCTCTGGTCGATGAATATTTGAAAAGCCTGTGGGTCTGCTGAGCCCCTTGCAGCCGAGGGAAGGTTGGAGATAAGTTTGATAATACAATCAGGGATAAAGCAGCCCAAAATGAAGGAAAACTGTGTTGGTAATGGCCTCCATGATGGAAGATTCATTGCTTCAGGAGTCTAATCTGAGACCAAAATGAAGCCCAACCTGACGCTCTTCAGAGCATAATGCAAGATTTACTGCTCTGCCACACTCTGGAGATTAAAAAAAAACCCAACCCTCCAAACCACCCTTCCTTCGCTTGCAAAACTTAAGGAAGAACAATTTTTTTGTTCTTCTTGTGAGTAAAAGAAATGTTTTTGCCGTGTTTCTGCAAGGGCCTGCAGAGCCCTCCTTTTTCTAACGCTTAGGGCCCCGCTGCCGGAGGGAATGGGTGAGGTTGGACTTTTCGGGGGCGGTTCTGGGGTATGACGGTTGGACTCGATGATCTTAAAGGCCTTTTCCAACCTTAATGATTCTATAATGATTGTATGATGCTGCGGCTGGGGAGCGCCCTTCGCCCTGCCGCCGCCGCGGGCTGTGCGGCGTTAGGTGAGCAGCGGCGGGGCGCGCGCCGGCGGCCCGAAGGCTGCCGCCGGATGGGGTTTGCTGGGTTAGAAATCCTTCTGGAGCAGTCCTGGGCTGGGCTGGCAACGCGCCCTACCTGAGCTGCAGCCCTGGCACCGGTTCGCGGGGTTTGGCTTGGAAGCCGAGCGCCGCTGGCGATCCCTGCCAGCCTGATGTACTGGAAAATACCTTCCCATCACTTAATCTGGCTATCTCGAGTAAGCCTGGAAAGGCAGGCAAGGCTTGGCTAACTGGACACCTGAGAAGATGCCTCATCCGGGTCACGAGCCTCTCCTTCACCACCCTCAGCGCTGGGGTGCCTCCAAGGAGCCGGAAGGCGAAAGCCCAGACGTTGGATCCTTCAGAAGGGTGAACCCCTCTCCAGATCTTGCCTCCGACCGGCGGGACGTCCTTCTGCGCATCTGCGTCCTCCTGATGGCACAAACGCCTGTCACGGCTTCGCCCGCTCCTTTGGGACGTGGACGGCATTGGAAATGACCGAGCCTGGCAGGAGATGAAGACGTGACATCGGTATGAACTCCCTAACGCCTTAGATGCCTTCTGGAAAGCCCCAGGTTTAAAAAGGACTGTCCTTAGACACTTATTGCTTTCTGACATCTGGTTCCAGTAATTTGTTTTTATAGGGCAGTTTGTAGTAAATGAATGACACGTTGAATATTTCACTGAGACTTCAGATGATCTAAAGAATACTTTCCGGTTTACTAATTGGTAGATAATGCTGAATACATTGATGTTGACATGAGCAAATGGATTTAAAATGGTTTTGAAGCGAGCCTCATTAAAAGATGCTCTAATTCAGTCAACAGGAAATGTCACCTAACGTGTCCGTGCGCGCGCGCGCTCGGACCAGATTGTGGCGGGGTTGGAGTTTTTACAGCCCTCTATTAATTACAGGCAAATACACCGCAGCACGTGGCCATTGGTAAGTCTCGTTAGGTTCCGGATGGCCAAAATCTGCGAGTTGCATTCCTTAGAAGGCGGTAAGTGTGAAAGTTGAGTAATCCGTGATCTTGCAGAGGTCCTTTTGGCCTTTGATGGGCCATCCTCAACCAGGCGAGGGTGGGGAGGCCTCTCTTCATCAGTCTCTTTCTGGAAAATGCCCAAGAGAAATAAAACCAGGTGTAAATGTAGGCAACTGGAGGGTGTGCTCAGGTTGACATGAAGCCCGGTTGAGTTCCTTGAAGTTCTGGAGGCAGGCAGTGATTTCAGGTGGTTTTCTAAAAGCGGTTTTCTCGCGGCCTTACCTGCGCCGAGGTGCGAGCTGGCTGCGGGTGTCCGAAGCAGCCCTGCCAGCGCCGGGGATGAAGCTCCGTGTTCCAGTCCGAGGTGCTGCTGAAGCCCCGTGTGCCGCTTCGCACGTGTAAGGCTGATCTGCAGCGGTGGGAAGGGAAGCAGAGATCCTGCGAGAGGGCCGGCTAGCCTGTTTATTTTGCCACGACGCGCAGGGCTTTTGTTGGCAAAGGTGATCGGATCTTCAGAGTAGATTCTGATGAGCGGTGACAGTCCAAAAGCGTCTCGGTTTTAATCCTAAGGAAGGAGGTAGGTTTTGTTGTCTCCTCAGGTTTGTAATAAATCACTGTAGTGCCACCGTACTCCAGGTCCCATTTGTGGCAGAGGAAGAGAGATTTTTTTTTTTTTTCCCCTCGCCCGGATGAGGATCTGCCTTTTCTGGGCCTTCCATCAAAAAAATTAATTTTTCCCTCTCTCTGTGAATCTGTGAAGGATGTTGCTTTGCTGTCTTGCAAGTGGTGTCTGAAGTTTTGAATTCATAAAACTGGATTTGCTTAAATCTCTTGTTTTCATTTCCTCAAGACAAATGGGGAAATTAGTGCCTATGCAGCTCTGGCCCAGCATTAACCCTTTTCTCTTTCAGGGAAAACGAGCTTCTCTGAAGCTTAGGAAGTGAAGGAAAGAATGCTTTGGAGACATGACTAACATATCAAATATGCGCTGTGTTGCATAAAGCTATTATGAGTGTAATGTAATGTTCTCTCTAAAGAGATTCATGGCCGTTGTGGGGAGCGAGGAAGCAATCCTTTTCAGTAAATTGTGGCTGGATGAATATATTTTTAAAGAAAAACAGAGAAACTTAAATATCTCTTCCAGCGTTGCTGGGCTTCTCTGCCATCGAGTCCCTCTAGTTGCAGCCGGCGGGCCTGCTTAGGGAGCACGGCGTTCGCCGAAACAAGACTGAGGGGTGAGATATTTGACTTTGCTGATGGCTTCAGCGTAAGTGAAAAGGTTGTCCGTGGCCTTGGTCAGCGGTCTTTAAATCCTGGAGACGGGGGAGCCGGGCCTCCTGTTTTCCAGAGCGTTGCGTGTGCTGATGACTTCTGCACCGTGTGCGTTGCGCAGAGCCTCGTGCGGTGCCGCGTTCCGTTTGCTGTGCCTTCTGCCGCTGCTTCTGTTCCGAGTCAACAGCCACTGCTGACGTTAGGGAAAATCTTCCCTCCCAAACCTAAGAATAGAGTAACGATATAAAAAAGGGAGGGGATGAAGCCAGTTTCCTTGGTATTTCTACGATGCCTAATTTCTTTCTGAGACCTGTGGGCCAACTGGGTGGGAATTATGGTCAGCAGATAAAAAAATACATTTGTATGCCAAATACTACGTCTTGGCTCTGAGAGATCGTGGGGAAGCTTTATCAAAGATGATAGGTCTCTGGGAAGAAATCTACCTCAACTCTTGTGTGCTTGGAAATACTCAGAATTTACGGCGTTCCTGTAAGGTGATTCATTCTCAAAATGTATTGAATGCAGCAAAGTATAGCCATCAAGATTAGGGGAACTGTAAGAATACTTGACCAAAAAAAAAAATATCCAACCCAAAACAACAACAAAACCCGCCCCCAAACCACAAAAAGGTGCATCGGGCTTCTCTAAGTTGGAACGGAGCGGTTTTGGATTAACTTCTTTGGGAGTCACTCTTCAATTTCCTAAGGCCGACCTCTGCAGACAGACGGTGGATAAAAGCTGCTGGTAGGCTGCTGGCAGGGACATGAGGTGGAGGAGTCCTTCACGAAAACCGCCTTCCCAGGCAAGGGGCGGTCGCGAAGAGCTTTTTTAAAGGGGGGGGAAAACCTCAAGGAAACCCCAGGAGATCGGCTTTTGGCTTTCCCCCGTCACCGTGGGCTTGCCAGGGGGTGCAGATGGTGGCCTGAGCCCCTCTGCGTTTTCATTAATGTCTAAAATTAATAAATACAAATGTTATCCATTTAGTGCATCATCCCTTCTGTAGATTGCATGTGGGCATAATCAAAGGATGCTTAATGTATCACATTACCTGGGATATTTGGGGAAATTTTTTTATACTCTGAAAGTAATCTGCAAGATCTGATATGAAGAGACACAAAAGGTTAGTTGAAAGCAGACAAGAACTGAATCACTGAATTGAATAGGAACTGTATTGTGCAAGCTGTAATGCTCCTTTCCATTCATTACTGCAATTATAATTATGGAACCCAAAGTATTTAATTGGCCTCACAGACTCTTCACGCTGAATAGATTGCATTGTTACCATTTAAAAAAAAAAAAAATCCTCTTACGCATTGCAAATACATGTACGTGTTGCTCTCTGGTTCTCAAGAGGCTTCTTTGTTTATATGATGAGTGATTAGCTGAATTATGGATCTTTCCTATGTTGTGTCAAACTAAAATCAAATGGAAGAAGAATTCTTCCCGTGCATCAGATCAGAAACTCAATAGAAGCTTTAAAAATACAGCTTCGTGCGTTAAAACCACCCAAGCCCAGAGTAATCTGGGCCGTTCCAACAGTTTTCAGAAGTAGGAAGATCTCGAGAACAAAGTCGGCACTTGCAGCTGGATGGCCCTTGCTCCCGGTCTCGTCGCGGCAGCCTGCGAGGTTGCACCCGCTGGTCCCAGCACGCGTGGTGCTGCCTGACCACCTCCGTTACCCTCGCCCCGGAGCTGTGGTGGGAAGGGGCTGGGTGCCCGACTGTCCTCCAGCTGCGGGCCGTCGGCTTATACACCTCTAGAGCCGCCCATCTCCAGGGGCGGCTGGTCGGCACGCCGCTTTGTGAAACCACTCGTTCTGTCTTCCTCTCCCTCCCCTGCTCGGCGGTCTATCCAGATTTTGAAAGTATCGGCATTACCAGCTTGTGTTTGTACTGAAAATTCGTTACCAGCGGAGCTCTCCGCTGTTTACCTGGCTTCGGTAGAGGCACGGCGCTGGGTCGGCGTGGTGCTGCCCGTTGGCTGCCGGCTCTGCCGTGCGAGGTGCCTTCCCTGGTTCGTTTTGGGCGAGCCAGCTCAAATTACCTCGCTTTACGCAACTCTGGTCTTTGCGTATCGTGTGAGAAACAAGCGGGCCCGTTTAATTACGAAGCAGTAATTCCATCAGCAAGGCTCCAGTGAGCCCTTCGAACGTAGGGAAAGCCCATTTGTTCTCCATTAAGAACAGAAAGGTGCGGAAAGGTTTGTTTTTCCGCCCTTATTCCGGCATCCCTGTTTGCTGCTCAGGCAGTACTTATTGTCCTTTCCTGATCTTTTAATGTTTCCACAAATGGAAGGACAGTGGGTTCCGATATTCCCAGATCATAACTTCCCTTTTAAATGGCTTTTTAAATGGAGCGTTCTTTCTGAATTGCCGTTTCTTCTTGTTGGCTGATCTTCGCTGAGGGGCGGTGGGGGACGAGGACTGGAATCGTCATACACAAAGATGCTGTGTGTAACACTTGGCAGAAGGACTTGAAATTGGATTACAAGCTACTATTCCAGCAAGTAAATGTCCGCGGTGTTTTTATAGCTTATCTCTATTCATCTATGTTTGCCGGGCTTTGCTTGCCAAGCGTTAATGTAAACACTCTATTTTGAGACATCGGTCCATTTGCCTTCTGGAAATCCTTCTTTTATAAGGTGGTAGTAAACCTCGGTACATAAAAACAAAATAGCCCTGTGGCCACGGCTGCAGCCAGACTAACGCCGCTGATGCGGAGAGCCCGACGGCACTGGCCTCCCGTGTCAGCGATTCGGTGCGCTCTAACCGGGGTCTGGCTTCGGCGAAGGGCTCTCGCTCTGGGCGCCGGCGCTCGCCACGATGGCTTAACAACGTCTTCTGGCCTCGGAGGTGCTGCTTTGGGCCGAAATGAGCCGCTACGTGAGCAGCGCGGCTGCCGGCGCCGCGTTCCTTGGCTTTCAGTCTCACGAGCGGCTTCCCCCCAGTGACGCCCGAAGCTCCGTCTCTGGCTTTCCCCGTCCGTTGGTTCATCTGCAGCACGTTGCTCCTCGGTAGGTTCTGCCGTGCCGGCTGGGCACGAGCTCGCGCTGCAGCCTTCGCGCAAGGGCCCCTGAGCCCCTTCCCTCTCTTTGCCCTCTCTTGTAATGTTCTTGAGCTTTCAATCTCTGCGTCAGGGCTTTCTGCTTGAGCCTGACCAGCGGGTCTACAGGCCGTATAAACATCGCTGCTTGGCCTTACTGATTGGCCATCATCTCCTGAGCACAAGTGACAGCGGCTGCCTAGGCGCAACCCGGGGTCCTGCTGCGTTGAAGACAGAGCTCCTTTGAAACGGGAGCAACCTGGGGATAGGTATATATATATACACACACATATATTTCCCTCCTCCCCACCCCCAGTGAGGCTGGAGATCTCTTAGAGTTGAGTTTGGAAGAATTAAGCTGGCTTTCAGCAGAGTTGCTTCCGACAGGCTCTCCTGGAACCAGCTTTCTGGCGTTGATGCTCAGTGCGAAAGGGATAATAGTTCAAACTCTTACGGGGATTTGGGAAATTATTTTATTGTTGGTTTGGCTGAAAAAAATCATGCGGAAACATCACCTGAAACTTGGACTGAAAAGAAAATGAGCAAATCTCGGGTGTCCAGCCAAGCAGTTGATGATTTCGGTGGTATAGTATGTTGCACAATATTTTGGAATAAACTGTGCAAGCTCTCGGAAATATGGCCTGGAAAATGTGCGAAGAATTACAGTATTCTGTGAATGTGCAATCTGTGTAGTTCTTAGAGGGAACTTGGTGTCAAGTGCTTAGGAACGTTCTGTGGTTCAGAGCCTTCTCGCGGTTATTTTGGGACGCTTTGTGATTGGGGAAAAAAAAGAAAAGTATTTAACATACTTCCGTGCCTCCTTTGAGAGCACAGACAGAAGTGAATGAAAAGATGAAGGTGTAACTTCCCAGTGAAGAGCTGTTGCCAGCGTATTTGTATGGAAACGAAATGAAAATGTGCCTTCATAGCGTAGGGAAATCTATAAATAAAACTTGGGTGTTTTCTTCCCTTGCGTTTGCTCCCGTTCCCTGAAAACTTGTTTGCGTATTAAATGGTGTTAAACTGCCTTCTTTGGTGGCGGGTCTTACTTAGACGTGGGCTCGAGTGATGGGAGGGAAAGCCTTAAATTGCTTCGTGGGATAATGAGGCTGGCCCTGTGGAGAGAGGGATGAAGGGAGGGACGCAGTAAAACCACGGAACGACGTGAAATCTGAGAAACTGTCTCGGTGCCCTCTGCGAAGGCCAAGGGCCAGGCAGGAGCCTGCACCTGAGATGTGTTGCAGCCGCGGTCGGGGCGGGATGCAAACCACAAGGCTCCATCAGGCTTTGTTTCCTGAACACGTTTGTGCCGGTACGGAGTGAAATCGGTTCGTACCACCGGTATAATGAAGAGGCTTGTCCTGCAGTGCCTCTCCGCTCTCTTTTAGGACGGGGCAGCTCGAGGGTCGGCTGCGCACTGCGTGATCGTATGAGAAATGTGCGTGATCAGCTTCCGCAGTGACAAATGGCAACTGCCGCTTAATTTTTATCCCCCAATTAGGTAGCTCCAGGACCCATTTTTCAGGTGGAATGCTGGAGCCATTAAAAAGAAATAAGTAAACTATACTGTATTCCATCATTTTTGGCAGCTACCCAGCGGTCTGTAGCCTTAATATGTGCATCCCTGTACAGGTATTTTTCATAAGGCTTCTGCGAGACGGCTGTTTAACACTTTGCTTGCTGACTTAACTTAGGGAAGATGCAAGCGTGAAGTAAATCTCGAGCCAGGCTCCCACCTGGAGCAAGCAATGGTTCTGTGCTAGTGTTCCCGGAGTTTGTAGGTAAATTGGAAGTGGATATGTTTAATACTTTCAGCTGCAACGTTTCTAGCCCCAAGAAAGGCAAACTCTCCTCTGAACCATACACGTTGAAGGGAAGTGGCGTTGCGTTGCTCTGCTTGTTTTACTTATCGGATTAGCGCTAGGCAGGCTGGTTTGCGCTTTCCACTTTCTGGCGGCGCGGTGGTTTCTGCAACGCAGCTGTAATTTAAAGGCTGGCAGAACCTGCGTTTCACTGGAAGCATTAATATACCGTACAGAGGCTTAAGCATTATCAAGCTTTGCCAGTTGCTCTTAGTATTTTCCTTAGAAAGCAATAAAGAGCATAGCTTTGGGTTGCTGTAACGTTCAACTGAGCGTTCAGTTATGAGGGTTCTTGCCCCCCTGTTACGGGGGACAAAAGTCCCGCGTCATCTGATGATGTAGGGTTTCCAAGCTGTTCGCTTAATTTCCGCTAAAAAGCGTTACGGCGTGTCGCAGATGATTTGGCGTTTGTGAAGGTTGTTTGAGGGAAGCCGGGGTTGCCTTGGGAGAGGTTGACAAAGTCAGTTCTCGGCGTGGGCTTCGCGTTCGCTCCAGGCTACTACTTAAGGTTTTGATAAGGGGCCCTTTCGCTTTGCCGGCAAATCCGCCCTCGTGCAGGCGTAGTCCATTTTCTTACAAAGCTGCGTATTACTGTGAAAGCATATGATTTGTGAGTGCAGTAATCTCGTGCTCTTCACATCTGCCTTTTTTCCCCTCAGACTGTTCATCAGCCATTTTAGGAAGGGAGCTCAGGTATTTTTATTGCGTGTGACAGAAGCTGTACATTCGGTATGCTGCTCTTCAGTGCCTTATCTATATATTTTTTACGACCTTAGTAAGTTGCGGGAACAACCTACGAGTTTATCTGTTGCTCTAGCAGATTGATATGCGTATATGCATATAAATACATATAAAAAGGAAAGCTGCTTAGCAGCTGCAGCGCGGGTTGGACACGCGTTCCTTGCTTGCTGCTGTTGACGTGATGAAGATGCTCCAGTTGGTTAAGGCAGATCCTTCAGAGGAAGTGCTGGAGATTAGCCTGCGTTAAATTTTGATCCCGGAGGGGATTTTTTTGACAAACTTATTTTCTTTAAAGCAGGGTGAATATTCTTAGCACGCTAACTCTGTTGTACATTGAGCGTGTCCCTCTGCATGCATCTGCCCAGGTCTCGGTTCTTCCCCACGTCCTCCTAGGACATGGAGGTTCCTTAATTTCGGTGGGAAATCTGGTGCTGTGGCAGCTCTTCAGCAGCTTTCTGCATGAACGATAAACAGATGGGTAAACTGGGGGGGGGTAAACCCCCACCCCAAAATAACATCCCAGGTGTGTCATCCTCGTTCACAGATCAGCTCGTATCGCACGATCGAGATGCGTGTCCCACCTCGGAGTTTCAGGCTGAGTGGCTGCGGCAGGCTCGATCGCGGGAGGGGACTAGAAGGGCCGGCGAGGGGCGAAGGCTCGTGCCGTCCGTGCGGCGCCGGCGAGCCCCGGGAGCCCTCGTGCAGCCGCGGGCTCCTTGGGCGCGGGCTGGCTGCCTGCGCCGGGGCATCGCCGCCGGCTCCGGCGGGGGGTCAGGAGCTGGCCCGCAGCCTCCCAGGCGTAGCAAACCGCTTCCAGTTCTGCACCGGTACGGCTTGAGCCTTGCTTTGCAAAATGCAAGGAGGGAACTTTAAAAAGTTTCACATGAAGAAAGCGCTTGATGTCCGTTTCGGAAGTTATTTCTCTGTATAATGGGATTGGAATGAATGAGCCACTACATCTAGTTGCAGGCTGCATTACTTAAATTTTTTTTGCAGTGGAGACGTCCACACCTGATTCTGTTTTCTAGCCCCACTGTTATTCTTTGCAGTTCCAGGTTGAGGATAATGATATCTGCAATTCTTGAAGCTGCTAAAATTACTATTTAAGAGAAAGCCCTGGCACGAAGTCGTAGGAGGATTATTAAAATATATGCACCTTTCAATAAAGGTATGCTAGAGATTTTTTTCAGTGCATGGAATTTTACGTAGTGCTTATTAGTCACTGCTGCTAAGAGCAGCGCCTGTTGGTACCGTTGCGGGAAGGGTGAAATGCTCCGAAGCAGAAGGCGGGCACGTGTTCCTCGGTGCCTAGGACAGCTTAGCTGCCAGTGACACCCCTTCCAGGCAGCAGCGTAAAGCTCTCCCGTTCTGTGGGAAAATCTGACCCCTTGAAAAATGGCAGAAAAAGTGATCGGAACGCTTGCAAGGTTAATATCAGTTATAAACTAGCATTTAATACTGGGCAAGCTTAAAAGGTGGCATTTTTGGAATAAAATACACTTCTGCCTTTTAAAAAAATCCATCTGAACAAATTAAATTCTTCATGGTATAAGCACCCAAGATAATAGGGAGCTGAAGGAGATTATCTTTATTTCTGAGATAGGATCAGATGTATTAGGTAATCTCTAATTTAGTTTTGAAAATCCTCCTTTTACAGGGATCCCGAAGCGTTCCGTGGCAGCCTTTGCACGCGCTTGGCCGTCCTGACAGTTTTTGTATTTTTAGGTTTTCCGTCTGCTAGGTTTCGATCTTCCTTGCTGAAGAGGCGTCCGCTGTAAGATTGCGGAACGGGATTTCAGCGCACGTGCAGCAAGTTGCGGCGGGCTGGAGCGCGGGCGCGCTGGGCACGGAGCGTTTTCCTTTCGTCGGCCTTAGCCAGAGGAGCGAAAGACTTCCGCGAGCATCGTTCAAGAGAACGCGGTTTGCGGAGAAAGCGTGCATTTTTAGGCTGCAGCCCGGCGCGGCGGTCCCCGCTCCCCCTGCCCCGGCCGGCGCCTTCCCGCGGCGGATCGGGGGCGGTTTTGTTATGGGCCGGGTGTCAGAGCGCAGAAATACGCTTTCAGATCCCAGGGACTTGCTGTGACAGCTAGCGTGCTAAAAGACATTTGCTTGGCAATCGAAGGCATTAATAGTGGTTTTTGTTGACCACCTGTTCAGGGGGAGGTTTTTAATTACCTTTTTGGTTGCCGGCCAGCGTGATAATGCCTGTACATGTTTCTTTTCCTCTGTTTGGTTCCCCCAGCTTGAACACAAAGCGAGCATTAAATTGCCTTTTCAGAAGTGTTGCAGCCTTTGGAAGGGGTGGCATGCTTTTCCCGTATCTTGGTTGTTATCTCGCAACCTGGGGTGCCGGGAAGCTGAATTTCAAGGGAGGAAGCTGGGAAAAGGCTTCAGGAGTAATTGGCAGCCTTGGCGCTGCCGGCGTTATTCGGGAAGGTGGCGTGCCGGAGGGCGGCTCGGGAAGGGCGCTTCCTTACCGCTGGGAGGGACTGGAAGAAGAAAGGACTGCCGGCGCCCGCGGCAATTTTTGGACGCGGTCTTCTAATCTAAAAGCTTGGAATTGCGGGGTCTGACCCCTGAAGCGTGTTTATTCCGGTGTGGATCGTCAACCTCCAGATTCCCGTGAAGAGACCCCCCTCCCTGGAGCCGACGGGGCAGCCTTGGGGGTAAGCCGCTGTTTTCGGTGCGAGGCCGCTTCTTGGTCAAACGCAGTTGCTTGAGACGCACGCGGCTGGGGCTGATGGCAAAGCTCCTCCAGCAAGGATGTGACGGCTGCTCCTGCCTGGCTCCGAAGGGAAGCCGAGAGGAGTTTGCTGGGAATCCGCCGTTCCCTCCCACGCGCAGGGATTCCCTCCTCTGGCTCCTTGCTGCCGCCGGGGAGAGGAACC
>VWZR01001041.1:228797-243726 GCA_013397025.1 Oceanodroma tethys | reverse complement strand
TAGAGGGGGCGGTTTTTTTTTTTTTTTTTTTTTTTTTTTTTTTTGTGGAAGTGAGTGGGTTTTGTCCTTGCTCCGTGTTTGAATTGGGCTGGTGCGCCTTGATTGGGATGGGAGGCTGCTGTTGCCCTCTGGGATTTGTACCTGGAATGCAAGGAATGCCAGACCTCACCGGACCTGCTCCACCCAGGATGCTCCCGGATGCAGAGTTGTGCACTTAATGCAAACAGGAGGCTACTGAGCCCCTGGCAAAGGTCTTTTTCCCTTCTGACCCTCGGAGGCAGTTTGATTTTGGGGTAGGTGCTAGCAAGCCCCGCTGCCCGTGGTTTTGCCCCACGTGAGGCACAGATGAGTGCTTTGGTTTGGGTTGTTTCCGCAGAGCTGGGACAATGGACTCTCCTGGTGGCGATGCTGCCGGTCAGGCCCGCGGGACATCAAAGCGTAGCCTCTGTTGCTTTTTCAGAGAAGACGGTTTCTCCGGTTTGCCTTTTGATAATCTTCAAATGCCGGCAAGACCTGAATTTACAACACGGAGAAAGAAAACGAGAGGAAAAATGCCTCTGAAAGCTTTTAAGGTGTCTTTGACAGCAGTAAACTAGAGAAAATAAGCACAAGTTCTTCTCTCTCCCCTCTGCTTTTGTAGGTCACTTCAGGGGAAATCTGAGCAAATCGGAGGACTTCAAAACCAGCCTCCAGCCCGATCACTTCCACCAGCTAACCAAAAAAGTCTCCTGCCGCACAACCCACAGACCTCAAATTCTCTTTGGCAGGCTCCTGTGAAAACCGTCTTTGAATAACTCGCCACAAAGAGGACGCGAAGTTCCCTTGACCTGGGAAAGTAAATTTATTTTCGTTTGCAGCAGCTTTTACGTGGCGCAGCGCTCTGGCAAAGGCAGCTGCCCCGTATCTGCTCCTTGCTTGGATTCACCTTTAGGCCCAGCAAGCTTGAAAGACGGCGTCGTTTGGCAGGCGCGGGAGGGGTGGGCTGCAGCGGTGGCTCCTGGTGCCCGTACCCCCGTGACTGTCGGGTGCGGTATCGTTCCCCCCGCTCCCTTCTGCGGACTGTAATCCGTAACGCCTGCCCACCTCGCTTCGTAGCTCCCCTGTGCTCCGTTTCACCCCTGAGCTTGGGTTGCCTTGGATTGAGTTGGTTTATGGCGCGCCGTTGTTGGTAAAGCGGGAGAAGAAGCGGTCACGTAACTCGGCAGGGCTTGCCCTTGGAGTGATTTAGTTAGGCTGGATGATGGCCGAGGAGCCGCATTGATTTGGAGCTCCCGTTGGAGCTGAATTCGGAAAGCGCCGCAGCACCTGCGAGACGCTCGCCTGAATAGAGCCACTGAGAAAAGCATTTCAGTCGTTGGCATCGCTCCTAATGCGTTTTGTATGTGTCTATACCGCAGGGAGAAATGTGCGGTTATTGTTGAAATATTATCTACATGGGTTTTCAGAAGATGGAGAAAAGGCACTTTGCTGCAATAACTGTTGTGGACATGCTATTGTGATAATGCCTTGGCGTTTTTATATTGAGATGTGGCTCAATATATTTCCTCCTCACGGGGTGTACGTTTTTAAAAACAGCCAAGCAGATATATCTGATAAATGGTGCTTTGACGCCTACTTTCAGGTGTCCAGTAATTTTGGCTTGAGATGTTTCTTTGTTTGAATCGCTACTTTAATCTACTTGGATCTAGCTGGTAACACCCATCAGCTGTTCTAGTAGCTGCCCGGCGTATTACGCATGAAATAGCGTTGGTCGTAGGAATACGAAGGAATAAACGAACCTCTCCGAATTGCTTTAAATGGATATGTTCATTGAGGCGAACTTGCGGGAACAGGCTTTACTTTGTCGTGGCTTTGCCGTGGATGTTGCAGTCTGCTGGAAAGAGCTCTGAACGGCTGTCTCTTCGGAGCCACCCTGCTCGTGTTAGGAAATACCCTTTGTGTGCGATAACTTTGCCGGAAGGTTTTGTAATTATCCTCCGTAACAGCACAGATCCTGTGGCTTTTTCTCAAAGCCTTTTTAAATATGGCTCAAACGATCCTTTAAGTGTGGGGGGGGGTCTTTGTGTGAAAGGCAGTTAGGTACCGCCGGCTTCAAGGCAGGCGATGCGCGGCGTGGAAAAACCCGAAGGAAAAAATAGGGGACGGGCGCTGCATCTCAACGTTTCTGTCTCCTTTGCTCAGCTTTCCGCATCTTCTGTCCTTACGAAGCAAAATGGAGCTTATTGTCTAATCGCCGAAGTTGCAGAGTAAGTACTTGTGTCCAGGGTGATAGCTGGCAGTGCCAAGAAATAGAATTGAGCAAAATTAAACCCAAACCTGATTAGTGACCTACTTACAGGATGCAGAAGGTGCTGGGATTCTAGCTTAGGCAAATTCAAATACCCCGTTTAATTGTTTTTCCTTGATTAATAATACGTAAGTGAAATATCAGTCAAGATTTTTAAAGCAAGGAAGCAACTTTAAAACATTAAATTTCTTTCACCTTGGGAGAGCTTAATTAGCTGTCAGCAGCACAACACGTGAATGGTGACTTTTGAATGAAATTATGAAATCTCTGCTCCTGAGGCACTTTTCTCCCTCCTTCCGAGGCAGAGGGAAACACGACAGATTTGTTTAGATAGAAGCTAAGTAATTTCAGGAAAATGCTTTTGCCTGCGCAGTTTTCTTGTATTAATTACAGAAGCGTATAACCCCTTCGGTTCTTATTTGAAAGGGAGCGACTAATGCAACGAGGACATTAAATCAGGTTGGAAGTGCACTTCCAAGCAGATCCGAGATTGTGGTCTTGCGGTTCTCCATTTAATGCGCTAATTTCTTAAGTGATTGAACTTCTATCATTCAGCTGGATACCATGGTAATTTACTTATTTTACAAATGCAATAAATAAAACACAGCCGGCAAATGGCTTGAACGGTCCTAATTTAGAGCTCCTTGCTTTGGCTGACACATGATGGAAGAGTGGCACGGTTATCAGGAATATTGATGCATCGGTCGAGCACAGTGAAGAGAGCCGAGGACGTAACGGCGAAGCGAGGGAGAGCGAGGCGGTTTGAAGTATTAAAATATCTGAATGTTTTGATGGGTTTGCAGTGATGTGAGTTGGTGAGACAGCGTGCCAGTATAAACAGCTTTGCTGGAGCCTTAATGTTAAATATAACTTGCCTGTTTTACCCGAGGTTGTCTCATGATAGAATTGGGTGTATTATCCAAATGAAGCCTCTAAACCTGGGTTTCCAAGATCAGCTTGTTGCCTTTAGATCTGATGCCATTCTTTAATGTTTTTTTCCCAGAAGCCTTCTCTTCATAACCTTAAAAAAAAAAAAAAAAGGGGCAAACAAAAAACCCCGTTGTTAAAATGGGGATAGCTGCGTCTCCTTGGGAAATTTGGTGTATGCCTACCTTGATAATCAAACCTTCGGTCATAGCTTAACTTGTGGCAGGGTTTTCCCCACGCACCTTGAATAAGGAAGAAGGGTGGATGAATGTAGATACAGAAAACATCTACGGAGAGGACCATCAGGTGATTTGTGAAACTCTCTTGTCGTGCTCTATTAAGCTGGGGTTTCATAAAGAGTCAAGGTGACTTGGCACTCCGTTGTGGCTTTTTTTAAAGTTCAAGAATATGCCTTGGGGTGAATTACATTGGTCAGGCACCGGGAGACTTTCTCCACACGGTATTCTCTGATTGTATCGTATGAAGTATCTTCTGTCATGGGGACGTCCTTAGGTTTTGCTTGGCACGCGTCGTAATTCATCCACTCGTAGGGATGCGTATGTTTTGCCAAACACCTCCAGTTTCCCTAATCATTCTTGTAGAAACGTCGTTCTGACAGGTCGTGAGCGATCTGCGGGGCAGGCCGGCGAGACGAGAGCCACGGCCGGTGCAACGCGAGCTGGGGACGCTGCTGCTGCTCCCCAGGGCTGGTCCCCCGTCCGCGGCGCCCGCGCGCCGTAGCGAATGACGGCGGTGTCGCCGGCGGCACTGGTAAAGGCACGTTCTGGCTCTAGGTCCTGTAGTCACTAAATCATCTTGACGGGTTGAAGCCGTAACTGGATTTTCACACCAGGTTGGCGTGAACTCGGTGATGGTCACTGGCGGGAGCTGGTGACCGCGGGTAGCTGGAGTTCCGCAGTGCCTCTCGTTCTTCAAGCTTCAGCTTCTGAAATCGTTTGAATGTACCTAAGCCTGCGATTTCAAAAGGGGGTGAGGGGACGAGGAAGAGGAGGAACCCTAATAATATGATCCTGGGGGAAAACCTTGATGAGAAATGTATGACCAGATCTTGAACGACATGTTGTTCATATGGGAGTAACAGTGAAAGTGGTGCCGAAAGCAGTGGGGGTGTGTGAAATTGTCTTAGTTGCAACAGAGTTGCAAGATAAACTATCAACATCCTTTAAAAAAATAAATAAAATTGGCACGTAGAGCCAATAGGTCCCTGTGGCCCCTCAGCAGCTCAAGTGGCTTCGGTGGGACTGGGACCTACTAAAAGGTATATTTGCTAATTTGCTGCTCTAATACCTAGGCAAATTTTTGTGAATCTGTAAAGAAGCGATTGCGTCTTGGATAGGGTTTGTAAAAACGTATTTTTAAATGACCACAGAAGTGTAACATAGGTATGGGTCCTCCCTGGGACTTATTCCAGGAGACTGTTTGTCTGATTGTGAGTATATGGAACTGGAGTTCCTGAATATAAATTTATTTTTTCTTCTTTTTTTTTTGGACAAAACAAGAAGCAAGCACTTTAATTCTGAGCTTATGGGTGTTGTGAAAAGCTGGTATTTAGCGCCCGGTGAAGGTCTGGCTGAAAGCAGAGGCTTCATTCGGCGTCGCAGCCAGCCCTCGGCAGTGCTGCTGTTTGCTGGCAGCCGCGAGCGAGAGGTGCCCGACTCCTGCTGACGTGGGTGCCAACATCGCTGGGCTTCGTGGTTGTTTTTTCCTTTCCTATTAAAATTTGGTTTGGCTTGAAAACGAGGCGGCCTCTCACTTCTGGTGAGGATGGAAGCTGGGGGAGCTGCGGTGAGAAATGGCTCGGGGCGGGCTGGGTTTTGCCTGGCCGTAGTTGTTCCCCGAGGTTTCGGGGGTGCTCGCCTGCGGCTCCGCGTTTCTGGGGCACGGGCGGCCGGTTCCATTGCGGCGTGGCCGGGTTTGGCGGCGCCGCCGCTCCGTGGGGCATCCCGCAGCGATGGGGCGGCTTCGCTTGTCGCGGGGCTTGGCGGATGCGGCGCATCTTGCGCCACCCGCGCCGCGCCGGCGCTTCCCCGGGGTGTGCCCAGAGCCGGTAAACTCCCGTCCTTGTCCTGCGACCGAACCCCTCCTGCGCATCCCTGGGGACAGGCGTTTGCTAAGCCTGCTTGGGAGCAGGGGCGGGCGAGATAAAAAAAGAGGGTTGTTCTGGCAAAACCTTAAATATGTAACGTCGGGTGGTTGTTTTCAGTGGAGATCTGACCTTCAGCTTCCCTGTCGCAAGTCGCTGTAGACGTTCTGATTGAGATTCCCCGCTTTCCAAGGCGACGCGGGGAGAAGTGGCGAAGTGCTCCCCACATATTTGTGGCAACTTGTGACAAACAATTTCAAGTTTGGCAGACGCGACGAAATTGTTAGCTGCATCCTGACACTACTTCTGGGGCTCAGGAATGTGTTTTTGTAGCAGATGGAGCTATTAGTTAGCTGTGCTATCTTGAAGAATTGCTTTCCCAGGTAATCAGCTCTGCTCATTTAGGATGTCGTTTCCCCACCTCGATATGTCAGCCGAGGAAGCGGGAATGATTAATCGCTGCGGCTTGGACACTGCACAGGAATAACTGCGTGGAGGGAATCGTTCTGCGGAGCACCAACGCCACAGGGACTTTAAAGTGCTCTGATGCAGCGCAAACAAGATGGAAAAGATGACCGTGATGCTTCCCGACGGCTGCGTGTCAGCCCGGAGACTCGCTGTCGCAACCGGAAGGTCCGCGGTTCGGGGGCAGCCGGCCGCCGGAGAGGACCTTTAAGCCCCCCCGGCTGTGGCTGCTGTGGAAGGGCCACCACCAGCCCGCGGGTGGCTTCTCACGCCTGGCAGGGTAAATCGTGTGAGAGTAACAGGCACAGTAAACCCTGCCCCGGATGCCTACGCCTTCCACGTTTCCAGTGAATTTGTACTAAAGGAAGGCAGAGGTGTATGAGAGGTACATTAAAAATTAGCTGGAGATCCTCGCTGCGGCCTTTTTATCTGAAAGGCTGGTTTTGGTGGACAGAGTGACAAAAATACTGTAAAAGAAGCACGTTTTTATTCCTTTTGGGTTAAAGGCTGAAAATGAGATTTTGGTTTTTTTAATTACTAAAATTGCCAGTGAAGAAGGTTATTCTTTTTTTTTTTAATTTTTCTCTGGCAGATCCCAGGCTTAAGTCTTCTGGTGACTGCCTCTATTTTCATTTCACCCCCTTGAAAATAATTTGGAATATTTTGCAAGACTTGGTGCTGCCGTGTACCACATAAACAAGGTGCAAAATAGGGCAGCCTGGGATTTGTGATATGAAAGGGTATCGGCTTTAGCTCTGAAGTACGACCAGATAATTTAAACTTGTTGGGCGGCCTCGTCTTACGACCAACAGGCGGGATTTTCAGCCTCATCCCTCCTTGTATCAGCCGCCTGCTTTCCCCTTTGGGCCGAGTGGTTCTTGGCGTTGGGCTCCTCAGGACTCCCAGCCACGGGTGGGGATTCTCCAGCGCTTGCCTGGGTGTCTGGCACGGAAGGAGAAAGCCGGAGGTGCCCCAGAGCTCGATGCGAGAGAAAATAACGGCAAAGGGTTTTGTTCTCTGCTGGAGCGAGTGCGAACAACTTCGAGCAGGCGGAAAGCAGTAAGCCAAAGCTGTAGTAGCTGGGAATGGAAAGCTCAGCTTTGCAAAGCTGCCGCCTCGAAATACAGACGTTGGAAACTTAGCGGCAGGATGGCTTTTTTTACCCGTTCAGGTTAATCTTCATTTCAGATTGGGTTACAGCAACCAGTGAACTTTCAATATAAAAATTATAACAGCGTTAAACCTTACGTTGCGAGTTTTATGGCAGATGAATAGTCTGGTGTAAAACCTACAGGAATGTATTGTACGAGCCCATCGGTGGCGTTTCGTATACCCAACGTGGCTGGTGCTGTCTCCGTGAACGTCCAGCGCCTTGGTCAAAATACTTCTGGTGCACTATCGCTTTTGGTGAAATCCGTACTGAAAAGCTGCCTCGCAGCGGATGCTTCCCGGCTTCGCCCGAAACTCGCGGCGCCGTTGGGATAAATCTCCCAGGACTGTGCTCGGGGGGGGGGTCTCTTTGAGGTGGTCTCCGCACCTCATCCGAAGTGGAAGGGGGGGCCGCGGGTGTGTTTGTAGACCTGACGCGACCGCGCCGCTCTGCCGGCGGGAGCCGCGCGCGGCGTGAGGAGGACAACGCGCCGCTGCCGGCCGGCTGGTCCTAGAGCCCGTGCTCGCCTCGTCGAGGAGCTGGGGCGCGTAGCTGGTAGCGAGGAGATCTACCTTCGAGCGTGCCTGTGAACTTGCCTTCTCCTTACCTAGCTGAGTGATGCCTGCTGCTGGAGACGCTTTTGTTTGCTTACAAAGCAGCTAATGCCGGCAGCAGAACTTTGAAGTTAATTGCCTGGATGCAAACTGCAAGGAGGGCGAAGTCGTCCAAGAAGATAGCTGTAAATAGAGAGGCTGAGACAATAACCTCGGGGCACCTGCCTATGAGCAGGCATGTAAAAATATTAATTTTTGAACTTTTGACTTCATCTGGTTTGTGTAAAAACGTTTAAGTGTTTTTTTTTCCTATCAGATTTGATCTTTTTGAGTCACAAGACCTTTTTGTGGTTGGCAGGGCTCCTGTAACAGATTTCTTTTTAAATGATCTCCGAAGGTGCCGAGTACGTTGGTGTGAAAGTGCTTGACGGAAAGCTGTACAATTTGTTCAGGCGGTAGCGTAGAATGAGGTTTTTTTCGGTGGAAACCGAACGGGCTTTCTGAAGCTCTGCTCTTAACGCGCGAGGATGGAGGCACGGCTGCTGCTGCGTTCGCGCTCCCCGGCGAGCGCGTGAAGGTCCCCGTGCGAAAGTGCACTTCGGAATACACGCTTTTGGGCGTTATTTGGGGCAGCGGGCTTGTTTCTTGAAGCTGGAAAGTCTCTCCCAAAGTAGAAAATAAAAAATGCAGGGTGTGGGCCTTGTTGTTGAAAATGTTTCCACATCAGCTTTAATAATCTGTCTGTGCCCCCATCTGCTGTCATCGTGACGGGCGAGTTTCTTGGCTACTGGTTCCCTGGTTGTTTTGACTGAGTAGGAGCATCCTGACACACGGAATCGTCCCAGACTGCAGCTGAGTCAGAACTGATTGAACTAGTTAGATTATCACTTCCTACGTGCGCTCGCGAAAATTGTCCCCAGAATCCAAATGAAGGGAACTTCCACAGCGGGGGGGGAACTCTGAAGACTTTTAGGCGAGTGTATAAAAAAAAAAAAATATAATCACTGACCGTTATTTCTAAACGTCAGATAACGGAGAAGCCGCACGGCCCGCGTGCCCCTTGGGGGTGTCCCTGCAAACCTTCGGTGGGTGGCGGAGCTCGTGTTTGCTGGGCGTCGAAGGCGACTTTGACTCCGGCATCGTCTTGAAGCAGGTCGCCAAATGCTGCTCTGACGTCAGTCTGCCGACACGCAAGCGGCGTGGTTCTTCGGGATTAACCATTTCAGCGTGAATAGCTCGGCGCTAAGAAACATACCAGTAAGAAAAGCAGAACGCGTATTTCGTAAATCAAGAAGGATCGGACCGCTTCCGTGAAATTCTTGTGTTTCGGTCTTGCGGCTCGTTCCCCAGGAAGGAGTAACGTACGCCGAAGGATTTTTTTCAGTGGTCTGGAGTCTGGTTTTGACCCTGGTAAGGCAAATGGACAGGGAAAAAAGAGCAGCAGGGATGTGTCATGTGAAAAATTAAATGTTTTGGAACTGATTATGCTGCGCAGAACCACGGCCGTCTTTCGGGTTGGAAGCTGTAAACAAAACAGATTGGACCAATTATCTCTTTCTTTGCAGCAGCCATTGCAATTAGCGAGCGTCGGAAGTGCAAAACCTGTTTCCCAGGCGGAGCCGGAGTGGAGCGCCGGGCAATCCGCGCCGCTCCTCCCAGCGCGGCGGGAGCTCGGCCGTCACGGGGCCGCTCTGAGGCGCCCGCTCCCAAATCCGGGAGCGGGCTGTTATCCGGAGGTTGCCCGCCCAGGGTACCCGGGTGGAAGCCGAGGTGGTTCTTTTGTGCGCGGTGACTTGCAGGCTCCCCGCGGCGGTGGAGGTCCCGTCCTCGGTGCGTTTCTGCGGTCTTTTGCGGGCGCTCTCGGTTAAAGTTGAGCACGTGGCGAAACGCTTTGCTAAGTCTGGGACTTAATGAGGTGCCATGTTGGGAATAGAGTTGTGCTCACGGACGACTGGAGTTCACGGTGAAGTGTACCTTTAACGTGAAGTGACACTTGTCAAAATAAATGAGCAAGATTTTTATTGTGTGTTCACTCACTTGTAAAATTTGCTAGTCTGCAGTGGCTCTTAATCATCGAGGTGAATTAGCCAGGTTCTCCTGTAGCTTAATTACTAGTATGTCATGTTTAAATTCTCCCTTGATGAACTAATGGCTAGATTATATGCACAGTTTCATAATAGGTAACGGGCAAAATAAAAACACACGCGACGAGTGTGGTGGTGTGAAGTGCTTAATCTGGAGAAGGCTGGGGTGTCATTGCCGTTAGGAGCAGGAGCCTGGGTGGGAGTGCTGGGCCACCACGGCCAGTCCTGCCGCCGCGTTGTGTGACGGGCTTCATTCCACGCTCACAGCCGGGTTCCTAGCAAGGTTTGATTATTTTGGTAGGCAGAAGCAGGAGTGCTCGGTAGTGTTTCTTACGTCTTTGTTCCTGGGGGATTAATGAGGAAATGGGCAGAGGATTGGCCAAAGGTGCAGACTTCGGAAAGGATTTTTTCTTTCTGTGCTATTCCTTACAGCTTTTCAATAACTGCGAGCGCTTCCAGGCTAGGTCGTTCAGTGGGGATGTTGCGTGCTAATTGTTTGACTCGGTTCTCGGAAGATGACTGAGCTACAGTATTTAAACAGAATGGCAGGTGGAGCAATAGAGAACATTAAACTGAAAATCACCGCAAGAGATGTACTCCTACAGACCGCCTGAAATTCGGCGGTGGCTTCCTCTTCCTTGTAGCTCAAGGAAGCGGGGCCGGCTGCGCAGTGGGCGCTGCGGTGGGAAGGCTGGGAGCGCAGCCTGCCCAAGGTTTGTAGGCACCTGCCCAAGGTTTGTAGGCACCTGCCCAAGGTTTGTAGGCACCTGCCAGCTCGTCCTTCTGGCGGCAGTAATTGCACCTCCCTTGTCTTGACCTCTTGCTCCAAATGAAATTCTTAATTACTAAGGAACCTGGTAACTGAGTCATACTGCGTGTTGTCAAGGAGACAAATAAAGCCTGTTGAACGCATAGAAATCCTGTTGGAGAAGCTGGCACGTTTCTTCTTCGTCCTAGAAGGACTCTGAGACAGTGGAGTTCTCCAGATGTTATGGACAGCTGTTGCCTTTACAATATAGATTTCAAAACTGCATACCTGAATACAAAAAAGCAGACTCATTCCGCCGTCTCCTACCTGTGCTCCTAGGAAATGCTCTGTGGACCTTGATCATGCAGTCTTCTAAGTAGCCACGCTTGGTAATGACTAGGTGAGACGAGACAAGATGTGCAGAGGTTGTAATTGGAAAGAAAATGATGTTTAAGAAGTGAGAAATTGAGGATGCTTTCCACATGGAATAATGTATAATCAGCCTTCTAAATCCCAGGACCGCCTAACTGCTTTTTTTGGGGGGGTGGGGGAAGGTTTGTCTGTAAATCACTAGCAGTTCTGCCTACCGAATAGGAGGTCTTGCTCTAACCACGGAGGAGATGAGGCTTAGCTTCCAGCAGTAATTTACTGCTTTTACCTCTTCCCTTACGTTGTCTGTTTACCTGCAGCTGAGAGGGTAAAGGAAGATGCAGCAACGGTGGTGTATGAACACTTCTGTCGCGACTTCCACCGTCGTGAGGATGAGCAGAGGTCCGTGACGGGCACGTTACCCCCACCCAGCCCTGTGGAGCGGGGAGCACCGTGGAGAGCACCTCTGGAAATTCCAGCGCTTGAGCAGTTCTTACCGCTCTTAAGCGAGAGAGACCACGATGTAAAAGCAGCTGATGGTGAAGCAGCCCCTGGTCCCTGCTGACCTTGCCGTAGGGTTCTGCTGTCCCGACTTTGCTATTGGTAGAGCATCATTTTCTTCCATAGAAAATGGAAATTAAGGGCGTTCACTGCCGGGCCACCACAAAGCCGTTACAAGTAACGTCAATCCGAGGATGGAGCGGGTGTTTCCCGTGTCCCCGAGCAAAGGACGGTCGAGGCACTTAAAGTTCAGCCCTTCTGCCGCGGTTTGCTTTGACTACGTGGGAGCCGCCTTTCTGCGCGTGCGCCCGCCTTCCAACGGGGGGCTTGGAAGGATCCGGATGCGTGCCCATCGGTGTGTCTGCCTAAATTAGAGGTGACAAATTATTGATAATTAGCACGGCTTTTTGTTTTACCATTGCAAAAAGAGAATTTATAAAAGCCAATTTATTTTTATCTTTGGCCTCAGGAACTCCAAAGCAGTTGTACTTATTCTTAATTGCTTGTTTTATGGGTGAAAATTAAGCTGTAATGTAAACGGCAGTGCGAGGAGGCTGGGATAGAACCGCTGCAGCGTTCGAAGAGCAAGGAGAAAAACTGGCGCTGAGGATTGCCTAATACTTCACAAATTCCAATTTTTATTAAGTTTAACAATGCCACCGTTTCCAACCCTTGTATAACTAAATATAGTAATGAAATTTTATTTGAAGTCAGGAACATTATCCAGATACGACTTGATGTGTGTAAGATACTGCACATCAACGGAGTGGTACAGATTGTGTTAAATGGGCCTGAAATAATCTTCAGGAAAGAAAATCGTTTTCTATTCTTCTTGACACAAAGTGTTTGTCACAGATACGCATTCTTATCCACGTCTTGTTAGTGAAATCATTATACTTTTTATTACAACTTTTATGCAAATACGCCGGTTTTCCTTGATTAGGTTTACATGAATAAGCTGTAATTGTAGGCTGAGGTGATATTAATGTGCAACAATTAAATACGTAATTACTATGTGTAATTACGGCTTGGAAGATGTGTTCTGGCAGCCTGCGCACCACGCTGACGTCGGGGTTTGGGTTCTCGGCTTCGGTCCGGGGACGTAGCTCCGGGTGCCGTTGCACGGAGGGGGTTTTGCGGCGGGCGCGGGGACGGGCGGAAGCTCTGCGCGAGGAGAAGCTTCGTGCTCCGAGGCTGGGGGACTCTGGTGGGGGTCCACGAGAGCTCTTGCCGAGCCTTTCTCTGCGGCTTAAAAGCCCGCTGCGGCTCGGAGCTTTGCTGGGGAGAAGAACGACTTCAGGCTGCCTCCTCAGCCACGTCTGCCGGGTGCGCGGAAGCGCCTGTTTTACCCGGCTCGGAGGACAGCCGGGGGTTGGTTGCTTACGGATATCTGGAGATCTGTTCTCTTCCTATGTTTTCACTCTGATGCCGTGAGGGTGATTTTGCTTTAGCTCCTTCCCATTGAAGCGTAGGCCAGGCAACAAGAGCGCCTGGGGGGTACATCCTGAAGAGGGCTACCACGAAGCGGATGAAACGGCAAGGCTTTCTGTGCTGGAAGCATACCAATGAGCGACTGGAGGAACCTCCTCCACTTAGGCTTTCCCTGCGCTAAAGAGGCAACCGAGGAAGGATGCAGATCTAGCAGAGTTACAAGAAGCCTGCTGTCTGTGTAGCAGTCAGGACACAGGCCAATGCCTACAGCTTCCAAAATGCGAGAAGGAAGACAATCTGAGGCCACGGGAAGGCGCTTGTAGCATCCTGGTGCCGCCTGGTACGGAGTCGCGTCGGGGGGAGCCGGGGACCTGCTCAGCGGCTGTGCAGCGAAGGTGGGTCTTCCCCGGGCAGGCAGCGCTGAAGCGGACCTCCAGGATTTTTTCGTTGTAACGCAAGAGGGAAGAAGGAGCATCGTCCCAGTGGCGATCTTCCCAAATGCATTAACAAGTTACACCCTCTGCCTCACCGTCCAGAACTCCATGCGTGGCTCCGTGCCTAGGTGTATGTTCAGCCTTCTTGTTACTAGAAGAGTGAAAATATCCTCAGCGTGATTCAGTTTGTCCTGGACGCACGCGTGCCCTTTCTTACCATCTGGGTACCCTTAATGAACGCGGCCTCTTCAGTTCCGGGCTAAGCGTGGTTTGCTATGCGTCTGGATGATTCTCAGAGGTCCTACTTGCGTTCCTCCTCTTGCCCACTGGAACACGTCTAGCCTTTGAAGTATTATGTTTAAGGAAGCTTTTTTCCAGACAGCTTATTATACCTGCTTTAATTTCTGTTAATCTCTTCGTGCACATGGCTCGTAACGTTTAAGCAATGGGAGTTTTTCCTCTGCGTGACACCCTTTGCCGCATTTTCAGTTGGTACTGGCAGAAAGAATACAAAACCACCCCAAAACAGAAGCTCAAAAGGAGAAACACTGACCTCAAGGCACCTGCCAAAATTCTCCTCTTGGCAAAGGCTGGAATGAGCTTTTCTGATGGGTGAGGTATGGAGACGTTTTCAGACACCGAGGGTACCCGGGTCTTGCTCTGGGAGCGCTTCGAAGGGTTCGTTGGTCTTTGTCGGGGTCCCCGTGTTGGGAGAAGGGTTTCGGTGCCACCAGTCACGGGAACGTGCTTTTAGAGGTGACTGCGAGTAGTGGAAGGATGCGTTGGCAAAGGCGTGTATTTAAGCGTCTTTGCTTTTTTCACGGTATCCTTATTCAAGAGTTCCCGTGACTGTAATTCCTTTATTTTTGCTTTGGAGTGGATGTTTCTGCCGGCTGACAAGGCAGCGAGACCTCCTCCTGGGGAGGGGGAGTGCAGCCTCTCCTTGCTGCCTTCCTGCTGAGCTGCGTCCCGGGGCCTGAGTCGTACTGGGATTCCGAAGGCGAAAGCACGACTCGCTATCTGTAGCTTGAAGAATGAGTTATTGTGCCGGTAAGAATTGTTTGAAGAATTAAAATTGACCCGTTTCCTTCGGGCACAGAGAAGTTAATACTCCGGAGTGTTAACATCGTAGGAGTGATTTGAGAAGTATTATTCATCAAATCCCTATGCTAATATGTATGTAGGTATAAATAAAAAGGCCTCAAAGGTTGTTTCAGTATTTATTAACCTCTCCTCTTCTTCAGGGGCTTAACGTGGCTGCAAAAGCTTGGTCAAGGCTTTAACTAGTTAGTTGCCTGCTTCCGAATTTGTGGGACTGGGGAAGCAGAAAAAGGGCTCTCGACACCCGCCGCCAAAACCTGTCGCCTTCTTGACTGTCGTTGCTTACCGTGCCCTTCCTTCGTTAAAAGCCGGCCTGCCGGAACGCGGGGAAGCTGCAGACGGAGCCGCTCTTGCGAGGGCAGCGCAGGGCAGAGCCCCCGTCGGGGAGCGTGACGTGGGAGGCGGCGTCACGTTCTGCCCGTCTCGTTTCTTCTGAGATGGAGCTCGGAGCGAGCTGGGGCTGTTGGTTGCGTTTTCATATCGCAGAGTGAACGCGCGGAACGAAGCTTTCCTTTCTCCGGGTTTTTGTATCTGAGTTGCGCCGTTTGTACTAATTGTGCGTTTTCCCTGCTTTCTTTAGGTAAGTGAATACGTTCAGACGCGTAATCCGAATGATGATGTTCCGCATTGGCTACGGAGCCGCTGGAAGCCGTAAGCCCGTTGTCAGCCGAGAGGTGCTTCGGTCGTAAGTCTCGAAACGACGGAGCGGGCGAGCTGCAGCGAGGACGGGCGCTCGGGGGCACCCGGCTTCTGGGAGCCGGGGGGCTCCGGCCC
>VWZR01001041.1:213677-228774 GCA_013397025.1 Oceanodroma tethys | reverse complement strand
CTTCTGGACGCCGGGGGTCTCCGGCCCGGCGGGCGGGTGGGCGGGCAGCCGCCTTTCCCCTCGCCTGCAAAGTGCCAGTAACCTCAGATGGCCCGTTGCCGTTTAAAAAAGCTGTGGAAAAATGCTTCAGCAGCTTTTTGAGTTTTTCTGGCATTCTCCCATTTGGGTGAGAAAAGGAGGACTCAGACACTTCCTCTCCCAGCCCTGTAGTGAAAACCCTTGTAGCCTTTCCCATTTACTGATTTTTGTTTCGATTTTCCATAGTATATTTGGGAGCGTTACTGTGCAAAGAGTAGTTTTGAAATACGGCTTGATTCCTTGGCTGGGAGCGTTCTCCAGTTTCGTGTTGAAAAGGGAGCATGAGGTGGGAGGCAGGAAGGGTTTGTTGTTGTTTGTTTGGGGTTTTTTTTTTGTTTTTAAATAATGCTTAATCTAGAATTAAATTCAGAGGAGTGCCTGGAGAAAATAAGATCTCTCTGATCAGATTCTCCGAATACTTTTTGTCTTACCTAATAAGCAAGAAAAGCTAGTAGAGGGAATTAAATGCTGGAAGGGGAATTTTAATAGCAACAGATACACAAAGAGGAAAATATCTCAAGTGAATAAAGAATGCAGGCTGGCAAACGACGGATTATTTCCATGCTTGAAGAAGGTAACTTTTTGTGGCGCGGACGCAAAACCTGGCCTTCTCCGGCGAAGCCAGGGGAGAGTAACCGGCTCCCTTGAGCTTTTGGGGCCTGAGGATCCATAGTCCCTGCCTGTCGGCCCGAGAGCCTCCCAGCAGAAATAAATGGGATAAAGCAGCAGTCCCCAAACCCCTCTGTAGCGCCTCGCTTCTGGCTGTACAGGCTGCATCTGTGTCAATGAATTTGTTTTGCGACTCCACTTCCACGTACCCGACTCCTTTAATTAAAGAGCCTCCGCGGTAAAGGGAAACGTTTAAACTCAACGTCAATGCTTGACGTACTTCCCTAACTTCAGCTAGTTATTAGCGAGGGGGCTGCATTTTAATGGGGGCACAATCGTGGTCTGCCATCGGAACGCAGAGGTGAGTGAACGTCCTCCTTTTACGAAGGCTTGGGCACGTTGCAGGAGAATACAAGCGTCTTGGAGTGGGTGCCAGGTGCGCTCCGTATCGTTTTGCCTAAGAATCCTGTTTAATAACACAGGGGTTTGTTGCGGGTGCCGCTCAAGGTCAGTTATTTGGTGGTGCTATAAGCAGAAAGCTTTTTCCATTTTTTAAAACAGAAAATACTAAAAGCTTTACTGCAGCGAGCGGCGGTTCGTGGTCTAAGCGGGGCAGACTGGTCCCGACGTGCAGGAAACGTTCCTCGTGGCAGAAATGCCCTCCGGGGCTCGGGAGCCGAGGGTGCTGGCGCCCGGGCTGCCTTTTCCACCCGCGGTGTGCCGGAGGGATGGGAACGGTGGGCTTCAGCCGGCGCTGGGCACCCGCCTTTCTCACGAGAAGCCAGAGGCGCGGAGAGGGCCGTTAAGGAGGGGAAGGGAAAAACGGGAGCGGGAGCAAGATGAATTACCATTCCAAGCGGGACCCGTTTAGTCAAAAATACTTGTGTGATGTGTTAAGATTTTTGAGCGGTAACACCCTCGTCGTTGTAGTCAAACACCGAGATAAATGCATCAATCTAAATTCATGATTTTGAGGTTTTTTCGTATAGTTGCTAATTATTGAACCTAACTGGCTTATTCGTAATTTCTTTTCTCCTTCTGCATGATAGCCGTAATCCTGTATTTGTGCGGCTGTCATTCCCATGGTAACAGACGAGTGTCTGAAGCAGAAGATTATTAAATACAGAATAGTACATTAAAATAATGTTAAGGTTCTGACTTGGAGACTTTCACATGGGGGCAAACTTCAAAAAAAGAGAACATTTTTACAAAAAGCAATTTACTTTGCCGGTAATGTTCTCTATTCCCACAGCTATTACTGAAGAGATCTGTTTGAGTAGCAGCCCGCTCCCTCGCAAGCCATCTTCTGCTCCTCCTGCTTTGCAGAGAAATCCTAATCTTATGTTTATGTCGTCAGTCTGTTGCCATGGAAACTTTGTCACAAATGTATCATGACCTCACGACGGGATGGCAGAGGAGGAAAATGTGGGCTGGAAGGCAATATTAGAAATGATTACCGAAGGAAGGAAAACAACCCCGAGCCTCAGTAGGTGTAGCAAAACAAAGCAGGGAGCAAGGAGCGGGGGCCGTGGCGTGTCCCTCAGCGCTGGTACGTGCACGGCCACGCGTACGTTGCCTCCTCACCTGGGCTTGCGGAAGCCTGGCTGCCAAGCCACGTTACAGCTCTGCCTTTGTCACCCCCTCGGCTTGCCGGCGGCACGGGGCAGCCGGGACGGCAGCAGAACAGCCGGTGGAGGAACGGGTTGGTTCCTTCAGCCGGCGGTGTGAAGAGCAGGGCTGGGAGCTGGGTGGTCGCGCGCCTCTTCAGGGCGTCAAAGGTTTGTCCTTTTAGCTTCTGGAACACGAGGGTTCCGGAGGAGGGGTGCGTCGTGTCTGGGCGAGGGCGAAGCGGTACCTCTGCGGCTGTGCTGCGGCACCGTTGCCCTGTGGAAAGGCAGTTCACGGTGGTCTGGAATGACAGATTTCTAAACGATGCTTTTTTATGCATTTAAGAAATCAGGCCTTTATTAACGAAAGCTGGAGCTAAAATTGGAAAGAGGATTAAGCAAGGATTAATGATGGATAGGTAGTGAAGAGGCTTGGTTATCTGTCACGGAGATAGCGGCTGAATAATGTGTCACGGCAATGACGCGAAATAGAAAATTCTTGTGCATACCCGGGATATTGATCAGTAGATGGTGCAACTTGTGGTGCTTTTTGCTTGTTCGTGCTGGCCAGACTGGTGCGATAAATTTCCCACAGAGAGGGATTTCCCCCGTAAGTGCTGACGCTCTTCCCCTTGCCTCGGAGCAGGTGCGAAGAGCCTTGCCGTAAGGTAAGATGCCAGCTGCATCGGGGCTGCTTGTCGCCAGGACGGGCCTTCAGCTCCCTTTGGAGGAGAAAAACGTGGCGTTTGGGGGTTTGGGTTTGGGAGAACTGCTTGCCGTAGGGTTTCGGAGGGCTTTCGGTAGGTAGATGTGAAAGCATCTTCCAAACGCCTTCCTCCTGCGGCCAGCACGCGGTGGGGGTGCCTGCTGCTGGGCTGCGTCGCCTTCCTTGGCCGCTCTCCTGACGCACGCGCGTCCGTTGACGCCAGGAGCACGGAAGCGGTCTTGGAAGTTTGACGGCCGTTCTCCTGATCCTTTTCAGAGCTGTGGGTTAAGACGTGTGGTGTTGGGCGTTTGCTATTTGCCAAATGAGCGTGGCTAGCGGGTGCTGCGCGCCTGTGCCGGGGGCTACCCCAGCCCGCGCGGGGAAGGCTGAGCGGGACCGAGGTACGCTGCGGTTGATCTGTGGGAGCGGAACTTGGAGCAAGTGCTTGGATTACACTGCCTTTGAGCGCGACCGTCTCCTAAACATCAAGCCCATAGCAAGCCGAGATGATAAAAATAGAGAGCCGCATACAGAAAGTTACTGCTGCTCAAATGTTATCTCCATTTGCAGGTGCTTAAAGCGGTGAAGCCACCTAGAAAAAGTGCGATTGTCTGCGTATTTCATGTATTTTTTAATACAATCCTTTAGAGTACTAATAAGATCTTTGCCCAGCTTGGACTTCAGTGAGCGCCGGCAGGCGCAGCGGTACCCGAAGGGATGCGTGTGGCTCACGCGTTGCAGGCGGCCGCAGGCCTGTTGCGGGGGCTGCGCGGGGGCTGCGCGGGGGCCGTGCCTTGGCTGGCGCCTTGCCCCTCGCCAAGGCTCGCGGGGCAGGTGAAGGCAGGTGGGCAAGGAGCTGGGAACGAAAGGAGGGGCTTTTCCGATGTGTAGAGCGTGTGCTTCAGCGTTCCCTCCCTCTCCTAAGCAGTTCCCCGGTCCTCTCGCTTCTAAAGAGGTTAAGCGTCGGTCCCCTCTTGCGGTTGGTAATAGTAGAAGAGATGAGTAAGTGCAGGTTTCTGCGATCCATAAAGTCCTGCCTGCAACTTAAGCCTTCGCTTCTCTATTTGCTTTGTTACGGCTTTTCACATGTGTTAGGTCTTAACAAGAGTTTTCCCTCTGGAGATGGACTTAAAAAAGAGGCTATAAGGAAGAGCATTGTTACCAGAGCATCTTGTCTCATGTTTAGCCTTAAGAAATATGTGACTTCAAAAGAAAAATAGCAGTAGGCCTGCTAGGTTTTTTCTACTCTTCCTTTGTTCCGTTGGCAATATGCGCTGAGTTTGGTTTAGACTACGGCCTAGAGTGACTTTACAAGACAGCTTTGTAAAATCACGGTGCCGTAACGCTTTCGGCAAGGGATTTGGGTGTTTCTTCCCACGGCTGCCGAAGGGGGTCCCGCGGTTTGAAAACTTTTTCCACTTGTCGCGGGGGTGCGTGTCCGCTTTGAGAATCCTCCGCAGGTGTGTCACAGGCGAGGGAAATGAGAAAGTTAGCAGGAGAACATCCTTTGGAAGTAGGGCATCCTCGCTTCTGCTGCCGTTGTGGAACTGCAGCCTTCCCGCTCCCTCCCCAGCCAGCCCTCTGCCTCCTGGGGAATTTATGACCGAGTTCACGGCAATTCTATATTTGGCTGATATACTGAAAAATGCATTTGCCATCAATGACTTCCTTTAATCTAAAAGGAAAGGAAGTAGATTAATGGGAAGAGGAGCGCTGGCACCGCAAGCGCCCTTTGCCTTTACTCCTGCGGTCCGTGCTGCTGAAGTCTGTCCGGGCGAGCGACCTGGGGCTCGGTCCCGCGGAGCGCTGGGGACACGGGGACGCCACGGCGGTGGCCGGGTGGGAGGAGGTCAGCAGAACCGCGAGTCGGTGGCAGCAGCCGNCGGGGAGCCGCGTAGCGGCACGCGCCGCTCGGCTCGCCGGCCTTTGCCATCCCGTCGCCGATAAAGGCGCTGGATGCGGCGGAGAAACGGTGAAACGCGCGGCTGCGGTGAAGGCGGGGTGCTTCTGGGAAAGGAGCGAGGATCAAATGGAAAACGTCGTTGTTTTTGTTCATTTTGATGAATTCTCTGAACTGTATGTCTAATTGTGCTCGATTATTACAGCCCAGCGCAGATAGGTTAATAGTTTCTAGGCAGTGATGTACATTGATTTCTTTCACAGGCTTTGAGACAATAGTCAATTTATGAAGAACGACTAACTTTGCTTTACTGTCAGTTGTGGGGGTTTTTGCATTTCGGCTGCTGTATTATTGGCAGCCTTTAAATTGATTCAATTTGAAAACTGAATGAGAAATTAGCGTGTTCTCGTGTGGACACGTTTCAACTAAATTATTAAATGAAGTGGTTGACTCTTCTATCTGAATTAAACCAGTAGAAAAACTATAATTAACCATTTCATTGACTGGGGAGAAGCTGCAAAATTGATGTAAGACATTGACCTCATAGATTTTTTTCCTTCTTTGTGCTGTGGAAGTGAGGATGAGCTTTTAGGGGCATGAGAGAGGAGAACGGTGCGTCTGCTTCGTTCCCAGAAATAAAAGCGTTTTCGTTTTATTCTTGCAGCTCTCCTTCCCCTCGGAAGCGTTCCCCGGCGGTTCCCGATGCTGGCCAGGGCTCGGCGGCGTACGCTCGCCCCCGCCGAGAGGTGCTGTTGGGCGTCCCAGGGGCGCGGGCTCCTTGCGAGAGCTTCCAGCGCGCCGACGATACGGAGCGCAATTCAATCGGGGCTCGGAGCGGTGGGGTGAGTGGGCTTCTTGCCTTTCGAGGGAGAGACACGTAGCTGCTTCAGCCTTCCCAAAGGCCTTTGCCCAAAGTGCGCGGCTTTGTGCCCTCCGGGTGGCATCGGGTGGACGTCTGGGGAGCTGGCAGCCGGGCAGCAGCACGCGGCGGGCGCGCGGTCGGAGTCCGCGGCAGCCCCCTCTCCCCCGGCTCCGCAGGGGTCCCTCGCCCTCTCTTGCCCACGGGGAGGGCGAGAAGCACGCCCGTGAGCGCTGGAGTCGAGGAGCTTGGGGCAGAAGCCGGTCTGCCAGTTTCTGCGTCCTTCGGCCTCGCGCCCGTCCGTCCGCAGACCGGCCGTGACGCTGGGGGGGCCGCGGGGGCGCAGCCCCGTGCCCGACGCTGTGCGTTCTCCGGTGCCGTGGCGGAATCTCGGGGCGCGGGGCTGCCGTTGGTGTTAACCAGGGATTACGGAGTAAATCCCGGGGATGTGGAGTACCGCCAGCTGTTCGCTCCAGGAGCCGACGTCGGCGTGGTCTGAGCAGCAGGCGGTTTTCGTGGCTTCTCTGCATGCGGAATAAGAAGCCCTTTGCTGAAAGCTGGGAACGCGTGGGTCTGCACGGCGCTGCGTCCTGCGGGGCGAAGGGTCGCGTTTCCCCAGTGACGTGCGCCGCGCCACTGCGGGACCTGGGGAAATAACACGCTTCTCGTCGAGAATAGCCAAGATACTTCCTAACGCAAAGCTATATTAGCCATATAAAAGCACGTTTCTTGGCACTGTGTGGCATTAGCGATTAATTTCTTTTGTTCAAATATAATGCCTTTTTACTATCCAAAGTTTGCACCTAAATACGTCACACGATGTTATTACCTTTACTAACTTCCTACTTAAGGTTTCATTAGGAATTGCTTGGGACTTTGCAGGGACGTTGTGTTGTGTTACAAGGTGTGGGTAGGGGAGGCACGTTTGTATTTGCCTGATGTGAGAAGCAAATAGAGAATGCATCTTTTTTTTTTTTTTTCCCATTTTTTTTTTTTTTTTTTCCCTTTTTTTCTTTTTTTTTTTTTTCTTTCGTTTAAGTTGGATAAGCCAGCCCAACATCCCCTGATGCTGGGGATCTGCCGAAGGTCCTTCACTGCCATGAAAACTACTGCCAGTACCGAGCGGGTGACCTGGGGGGAGCAGTGGCTTTAGTGCTGCAGCCTGAAATTCGTGAGAGTCTCGCATGACGCTGTGGGTCTGTTAATCACCTTCACGTATCCCTGCCTCATATGCGGCTGCTCCTTTAACCTTATCTATTTTTAATCGTACTATACTATAATAAGTATATATGATAGCTAGCTTGCTAGGAGAGGCTGAAATCACTGTGAATGCAGGTTTTCTGTAAGCTTTCTGAGAGCAATACTAGGACGCATTTAAGGCACGCTGTTAGAAGAAGGTGAGCTATCCATCAACCGCACGGTCTCGGATTTGAGTCGTCTATTTAGGTTAAGCGCGTTAAGAAAGATGGATGGTAAATGTATTTCAGCAGCACTGTCCCCAAACCAGAATGGAATATAAAGACTGTGGAAGAAGGATTCAATTACGTTGGCAAATAACTTGAGCAAGAACTGGGTAAAAAGGGAGCTCGCAGGGCAGTGGGATGCCGGTGGTGGATTTATATAGTTTTAAGATGAAAACGTTATTTTCATTAAACCCACCCATTCACATCACATCCCTGCGAGCTGCTTGCTTGTGTGGTGTCTTTTATGGAGACGTACCTGGAAGTTACTTTAGGTAGTGGGTTTTACGCTCCTTCACGTGTGTTGATACGTATGCAAACAGTTTATGCATATGGCACGCCTCGTTAACGCTCGTGCGGAACTTGAGAGTTTTGTTTGAATGTCTTTTCGTTGGGAATTGCTTCTGTGCCGGTGCCTTGTGGGCGATGTCCCAGCACTTGCCGTTTCTGCCGGGGAAAGGCAGCTTTGGTAGCCGGAGGGCGGCGGAGCGGGAGCGCGCGTCCTGGGCGGCTTTGCTCGCGTTCTGCCCGAGAGCTCCTGGTGTTCGCTCTGCCGACTTGGACTGGCAAATGCAGCACCAAACGGGCTGGGCTGCAGGCACGTACTTCCAGTGCTTGGTTTGGCTTGAAGTACCAAAAACATCTGCTCGTTTAAAGCAAACGCCTCTTGTTCTTTTGTCTTGCAGTTTTCTTCTCCTAAGGCAAGACTATGTCAGCGGTGGGGAAGCCGCTGTAGCTGGTGACGGGAAGGGGATGCTGGCGTTCGGGATCTTAGGTCCGCAAAATCAGGAGAGCTAGAAACCTGGCTGAGCTCTTGCATCATCCCCGTGTCCGCTCAAGGGGTGTATTTCTGCAGTGCTTTAATGAGACCAGAACCGGGAGGGTGGTGTTGCTGGTTATGCCCAGAAAGCATCAAAAGAAAGAAACGAGTCGCATGCTCAACATGTGAAGGACTTGCTTTGAAAGGTAAAGGCAGGAGAAGCAGCTGTGTTATATTGCTCCCTTGTAAAATTAATTAGTGCCCAAGACAAACGTTAACAAGAAACTCTATATTCTGCCACAATACAGGGTTGAGGGGGAGCGAGCGCAGAACTTGCCAGCGTTGGCATTGTAAAGTCCCTTGCCTACAGCTTCAGTTTAGGAGTGCAATTACAGCTAGTGCTCGCTGGTGAGATGTTTTCTTACTCTTGACGTAACCGCGGTAGCTGAAACTTTGTTCCTTTCCTCCCAGTCTAGCACTTGGCAATTAAGGAAACCATATGATGCTTGTACTTTGATCTTCTGCCTGCTTCTAAAATCTCTGTGATTTGGAGAAGGGAAGGTATTAACCGTTGCTTAGGCCAAAAGCTAGTATGGCCTTTCATTGTCAGGACGGCGTTTGGAATGGTTGTGTGTGTTCATTTTACTCCTCATGTGCCAAAGTTGCAAAATAAATAACGCCCAAAACCTACTCAGGTGAAAATCCCGTCTTCAAAAGGCTTGGTTTCTCTGCTGATGCACCCACCGGAGGGGATTGTAGTGCAGTGAAGGGTTAATACGTTTTTCTTCTCGGTTCTGCTTATTTTAATTGAAGATAAATGATTTTTCTTTCCAAATTCTTACTGCTATTCTACGTGTTGAGGTATTTTGTCCTCATTTTGACAGATATGAAGAGCCAGGTAACAACCCTAATCTCATTCAGCATTCAATATTGGGCTAAATTCAATAAGATGCACGCGAACGGGTAAGTAGCTGGTGTGGCTACGATTCATTCCATAAGATATCTGTACATTGTATTGTTCTCTCTCTGGTACAAACAGCTTGTATCGGTTCAAGTACTGTAGAAGAGGCGGCCCCACTAGTGATTGTTGAGACTCGTGAGCTCATTCTGCGGCACGCTTTCTCTAGGGCTTTTTCCCTTGGCTGTTTAACAAAAAACAACACAGAAAACAACAAAAAAAACCCCCACCAACCCCACACGCGTTTACCTGAGATTTCTCCCCTTCCAGAATTCGTCTGGATGCGCTGCCTCGGTAGGATATCTCGTCTATATGTCTTACTCTCTTTCTATACACGTGCCTAATTTGGCAGGGTTTGTGCACGATGGTTTTTTTTCCCGGAGGTGGTGGCTTGTGTTTAATTTCCTTGTAGCTTTGGGTGACCGATGAGCCGAACATCCAGCGGAGCTGCGTTTGTGTGTTGGTGTTTCAGGAAACCTTCCCTCCTTCCTCTGGGTCGTGGGGACTTCCCAAGGCAGCGACATGAGTAGAGCATCTTTCAGGCAAAAAGCTTTAACCCAACTGTGTGAATTTTCAATATCGGTTTTCCAACCCGTTTTTTTGGTGATTGTTACTGTGCAAGTGACAGGATCATTGAGGTTTGGAGGGAGCTCTCGAAATCCAGTCCCGCAGCTTGAGGCAGACTTTTTTAGCCTCAACGGAGACGGTAAGTCAGTCGATTTTGTAGCAGTAGGAACTAGCAAAAGTCTTCCTGCAGTTTTTTTTTTGTCTGTGGCTTGTCAACCGTGCAAATTTAATTTTTGTCTCCAGGTTTAAGATGTTTTTTCCCTTCATCGTCCAACTCTTTTTATGTAAGACTGTTCCCCGTGTGACTTAGGTATGCTTGAGCGTGTGCGGCACTTCTGCTGTTGGGAGACGGTCACCGTGCTGTGCGCCGGGTCCCAAGCCCTCCCTTCTGGTTCTTGGAGGTGGTAGAGAACGTTGTGTAGGTCAGCTTGGAATCATCATGCTTGCAAGGAAAAAAATTAAAACTGACTTCAAAGGACAACTCTGACACGGTCAATTAATAATTAAAACAGTTTTTTAATGAGCTATGCAATTACCTGTGTGTCCCTGGAGATGATAGTTTATGGTATTATTGCTCAGTGCCCTTTCTTTAGTCATGGCAGGTGACATCTGTAATTTAAAGCAGGCTAGACATTAAAGTGACAGAACTTTCATTAACCTTGTCTAAAGTTTGTTAATGACAAATGTCTCGTAGAAAAAAGCTATTGTCAAAACACCAGCTTAGCAAAAAGAGAAGCCCCTAATCCTGCAGCTCGGGGGGTTCTTTTCTGCTAATGAGGGTGCATGAGCCCCCCTGACGTCCCGAGGGTATTCGGGTGTTGCGGAGACGCTTGTTTCCCTCCCCGTTCCAAAACCTTTGAATGGAGCGTCTCCGTGTTTGGGGCATGGCGGCGGTTACGTGGATGTGCTCCCTGCACGTTTTTGGCTCCAGTTTTGTGCTCAAGTAGCTGTAGCTAGTTCAAGCATAAAATGTGACGTGTGGTTGCGGCTTTGCATTTGGTTTGTGGAATTTAGGGACTTCTCCCGGCTGCGAAAGGCGCAAGTCGCTGCCTGCTCCGAGCCCTGGTTCCTCATCGGGGTTTCCTTTCCCCGCGGCGGGGCCGGCGCGTCGCCTGTCGGAACCGCGGCGTTTATCGGCGTGCGACCTGGAGGCTGCCCGCTGAGCCCCGCGGGCAGCTGGCGGGGAAGGGCGCGTTGGTTTTTATTTTCTTGGGCACGCGGATTCCCCGCTTTGGCGGGGGGTGTCCGCGCGGGAGGCGAGGCAGGGCGCGGGGGCGGCGCGGTTCGCCCTGGCTGGGAGCCGTCGCGTGCTTCCTAAATGCCTTCTTGTAATGCGTTGGGAAGTCTGACAGCCCTAGCTCCTCAGATGCGAGTTCTCTGACGCAGTGCTTTCCATCTGAGGCGCCGAGAAGTTAATTTAGTTTCCGCTGGAGTCTAGATTAAAGACGGAAATTATCTGCTTGAATCATGAGCAACTTTGTAGGAAGGGGATCAGCCACAGGGAAGGCTGGTGGGGAGAGATGCATTAGCGAGGAGATTGCTTTGAAAAGGATAAGTCAGATCTTAACATCTCAGTATTGAATGTCAGGCTGCTTGGAAATGGAATTTTTGCAGCACCGCGTCCGTGAAGATACTACAGAAAAAAAAAAAAACATTTTGTTTGGTGTTCTCGTGGTCTCCAATACGGAACAGGTAGGAAGTGCCTTGTTAAATTATTTATTACCTTCAGATGAACTTTGAAGAGTTTATAGCAGCACGCTATGGCCTCAGACTTTGTTAAACTGGATTAATTTTTGCTTCCAATCCTGGGAGACTTACAGACCTATTAATATTGACTGCAGTATTTCGGAAGCGTCTTTCATGCAGAACACCTCTACTTCTAACATGTTTCAGGACTGTGAGACCTCTGTGTCATCTGCCAGAAAGAAATGTTGCTTCCCTTTTTAAATTAACAATAAGGAATGTAAATGTCTGGGTAAGGGTGACAATGTATGTCATGCCTCTGTTTGTTGTGGCAAACGGGATTTAGAAAACTTGCTCCTGCCAGAGGGTTTTATTTGCCCTGAAGGAAGGATTTGCTATACTTGCCGGGGCCCTCCGCCGTTAACATAGGGCTGCGTGTGTGTATATACATACGTACATACGTATATATGTATATGCATGTCTGTGTATGTGGATAGAGAACACATGCGCCAGCATTTGCTTGTTGTTATGTCTCAACTTTGTCAGCATTTGGGATGCAGGTTGCTGGAGCAGGAGTCGTTGCCAATTCCCATTTCTCCTGCTGATCTTCTCAGCGTAGACTTCCAGTTGGTCCTTCCTTGGCATGAGATTGATACCGAATCTAATTTGGGAGGAAACAAAACATCTTGATGTTAATAGCGTAGTTATAACAGATGCAGGCTCTTCTCTCTATATTCACTTCAATTTGGCTGTGAATAATTGTCGGATAGAAAGAGCGTATTTCTTGGACGAAGGGCATTCTCTTAGGAGGATGGCTACTGTACGGCTTTTTGCTGATTTCATTGTTCTAATGCAATCTGTGGAAACCTAAGGATGGCCACGGAAATGCGAGTCGCTCCCGTAAACCACTACTTCTTGATAAAGACAAGGCAAAACGAAACATCCTACCGATTACTGTCATCCAAATGCAGAGAAAAAGGGCAGAGGGGATGCTGCGGGCAGCATTGTTACTAGTGGATCTTGAAGGCAACTTAGATTATTTACAGCCTTGTACGTGTGTCCGGTGATCCCAGAAACACTGTTGAAAGCCTCTCTACACCTACAAGATGAAACAGCGTTTCCCGCGCGGCGGGTCTGACCTTCCTCTCTGTGGAGGTAGTGAACCTTTGTGGTTATTAGTCAATTCAACTGGTAATGGAGGTGCTGAAAAGAGATGGGGAATAGCTATTATGTATGTTTATCTAAGTAAGACATAATGTGTATTCCCCGGATAAACGTATCACGTTGCCAAATTTTTGTCTACAAATTGCTAAAACCGGTTATGCAAGCATATTTGCAAATGCACATGACTCTGGGGAGCGAGCTTTTGTATAAAGTAGCCCATTAATTTGAACAAAACGTTTTAAATAGTTGTAGATGATTTATTTCTAAAAGCTTAGTTGCTCTGATATAACAAGCAGCAGATGAGCAGATGTGCTGATGCTTGTTCTTGCCTATGGTAGATGGGCTTGAGAGGAGTCTCAGCTTGCACTGACATTGTAATTCTGCATAATGTCGGTCTCCTGGAGTAGAGATACGGAGCCGAGTTGTAAGAACGCTTGGCAGCAGGCTTTCTAGTGCGTTTAATTGCTGATTTGCTAGTGATATGCAAAAACGTTGGAGAATGTACATCGTTCGATCGTTTGAATTACTCAGCCTATTTGTATAAGCTAGCAAAGGAAAGTACAGCACGCAAGCAGGCGCGCTCTTCGGCTCCGGCGCGGTCCGCGGAGCTTAGCCGTGTTCTGGCGTTCCGCGGGGGCTTGTCAAAACCAGTTGGCTCTCCGTGCGGTGGCGGTTCCAGTTGGCGTTCACTTGGAGTGAGCAGGTGCCTGAGCTGGTAAATCCGCTGGCTGCTCGACGTTGGTTCCTAACCTCCACTTTTAAATAAAACTGGGTGAACGGCGTACTGCGCGGGAAGATGACTTTTTGGTCTCTGGAAGTCACCGAGTCCCTGCCCTTGCTGCCTGAGCCGGGATCAAGTATACCCAATCCATTCCCGACAGGTAGTCACCAACTCTTTTAAAAACAGCCGCGACTGCCTTAAGCAATCTATTTTGGTGTTTAACTTCTTTATATGTGCATAAACCTTCCGTGCTGTGGTTTAACCTGCTGCAGCTTGCCGCGTCTGTAACGTACGTGCAGAACGATGTATTTTCTTTTCCGTTGCAGCTGCCTCGTAGGTGTTTGAAGAGCGTTACCTTTTCCATGTCCCCTCCAGAGCGAGCAAGCTCGGTTCGCGTAGTCTTTCTGCACAGGCTGTGTCTTCTTGGGGAGCCCGCGGTGAGCCGAGCCGAGGCACCGATCCGGCTGAAAAGGGACGCCCGGTTCTGACCGCGCTTGCCAGGTTGGTTTTCAGCCTGCGACGCCGACTCGCTGGACGGTCCCACCGGTGCTGGGACCACGGCGGGAGCGGGAGAGATGGGCGACCCTTTCTCACTGGTTTAGCTGATCTCTCAACCTGTGGGGGAAGTCAGAATGGCTGTTCCAGGGCTCCTTGATTAACGAAGGCAACTTAACACGAGCGGTGAGGAAGCGGCCGGTATTGCTTTGCTTTGCTTCGCTTCGCAGGATGGTGGGTTGCTCACTGGGTACCTCCTTTTAATTGCAGCTGGCTATCGCAAGGTTTTATTGCAGACGGTTCTGCTTTTGCCGGTCTCGAAGAGGGCTAAAATAGGAACAAATCTGGTTTTAAAGATGGCGAAGTAACTAGTGCGTAGCTAACTCGTGACTATTGCTGCTCTTGGTGGTTTATAACCAGAAAAATACCGAAGGCTGTACAGTTCAAGACTTAAGATGTTGGGGGGAAGCAAGGTTAAATAGCATCTCACACCTTTTGCTTCACATCTGATTATTCATCGCTAATAGAAGCCTAGACCATCTGTCTCCGCACAGAACATTTGGATGTGACAGGCATAGTAGATGTTGCGAAACTTTCTCTTCGAGGTGTTTATTTCTGGCGACTTCTGCCCTCGGCGTCCCTGGGCCTCCTGCAGCTCCCCGGCTCCGACGGGGGAGCAAACCACAAGCTGAGCTGCCGCCGCGGCCGGGCAGTCGGGATGCCGTGGCTCCGCTGTGCGCTCCGGGGGCTATCGGGAGCTATGAACGTTGCTTCCTTGCCTCTTCAATTCTGTTGACTCGTGAACAACCTCCCAGAAAGCCCTCGGAATTTTTGCCACGTATTAGAAACGTGTGTCGGGCAGCCAACTGTGCGTTTTCACCGGTGTCCGGCGGGTGGTGGGGTTTTGCCCCAGAAGGGCATTTCATCCTTGGGGGTTGGGTGTCCGCGCAAGGCTTTGCGATAGAAAACAGAATATCCTATCGAAATGGCAGTCGCGTCGCCGTCGTTAACCTTCGTTAAGACCTTGCTGCGGTTCCCGCTCCTGTTCCAGGCTCTGCCTTTCAGCCTGTCGGTACCGTGTCGTCTGGATGCCGGTACCAGCTGAAGCGAGGAGACGGGGCTCCGGAGAATGCCGCCTTGCTGTTTTCCTACAGTTTTGCTGTGGAAATACTTAGAATATCAAATACCCATCTTCCCTGGGGGAAGGAACTGCTGTGGGATTTTTTTTATTCTTTTATGTTTTATTGCTGCAGTGGTGAGGAAAAATATCTGCTTGTTTCCATCAGTTAAATTGATGCTTGTAAAAGATTTAACAAGTACCTTCTATCCGTATGTTTATCAGGCTTGTGATTTCAAGCAGTAATCGGAAAACAAAACACAAAGGGTCGTGCTGAGTAAAAAAATCCCTTCTGTTCAGGTTTCGGTGGTCTCGGTGGTCGTGGTGCAATTCAGTTATTTTGTCAGTTCACAGCTCATTCGCCCCTCTTCTCCCAAGAAGAAAAGAAAAGGGAGCGAAGTTGATTTTTTTTT
>VWZR01001041.1:190935-213652 GCA_013397025.1 Oceanodroma tethys | reverse complement strand
AAAAAAAAGGGGTGGAAGTTTTTTTTTTTTTTTTTTTTTTTTGGCGGCCGCGTAATAACTGCGACGTCTAATTCCGGTCTCCTTGAGCTGAGAAGCAAACCCTCGGAACCACAGCCCTGCTGAGAGGGGNGCCCCCCGAATCCAGGTCTGCGCGCGCCGCGCGTCTCCACGCCCGCGGTTGTGACGAGGGACGGGGATCAGTTTAAAGGCTGAATAATTTAGCGCAGGAGAGCAGCGGGCTAGATGCTCAGGCTGCCTACTTGAGTAAGAGATGATGGATTCCCGCAGAATCCCTTTTTCTCACTTTTTGAAGGCGTTTTGGGGAGACAGTCTTCCTAAGGGGATTGAGGTCATCGCGCTCTCCTTTTCAGGACCTGGAGAATTGCCTCTGGGGCACTTTATCTTATGAATGACACGGTGTTCAGTCCGGGGGTTCTGCTGACAGCACGAGCCACCCGAGCAGGGTTCAGTTTGTGGACATCAGCAGAATCTGAGATTGAAATTCCACCGTAGCCTTTATCATTTAGTCGTGGAATGCAAAGAATTTTCAACCGTAATGCATTTTGGTTTTGAAGTGCTTTTATCCTCTGCAGAGTTTTAACTGAGATGGCCATGGGATATCAGTATTCATTTTACAGAATTTTTTCTGGAAGATGTTTTTCCTATTCTTGCCAGTCTCATGTTGTTCGCATTCAGTTTTCCTGCTATCAATAACTGTAGAAACAGTCCTAGCAGAGTTTGCAGAAAGTGCTTTGTCTGTGCTTTACTCCTCCAGTATTTATTGGCTGACGCTGTAACATGATTATTTTTCTGTGTCCCTGTTAAACATACCGCTTTGAAAGATACTACCCCAAGATGCAAAATCGGCAGTTTTATTCTACTGATGAATTTGTAGGAGAACAACTGTTTTTATTACAGGTAGCTGATTTGAAAATTACTCCTTTGGAAGTTGAAGATTAAGGAGCGGTGCATATTTTTTATATTTCTACTTGCAAATGTAGATATATGAGGTGTAAGTGTAAGCTCTTAAAAATACGCCGGCTTTGCGACCTGCTGAGCTGTTCCTGCAGATTGGAACGGGCAGAGGTTGAAGAAACTGGGGTTGAAGTTCCTGGATGGAGGAACTACATCCCTTTTGTAGGTGGCTGCTCCTGGTCCTCTTTCCCTAGACTTCCGCGAACGGGAGAGAAACCCGGGCTCTGCTTCTCAAACAATGATTTTTGTCGGCGTAAATATCTTTCCTAGATAAGCGCTTTTTAATAAACCTAGCAGCGCTGTGTTGCTGGCCTGCAATTCTGGATGAGCATCGACCAAGGTGAATAATTTATCTAGAGGTTCTGCAAACTGTGGCCTTGCTCCACACAGCAGGGAACGGCTCCGTTAACGCGGGTAGCAGGAGGATGTCCCGTCTGTTTGGGACGGGGTCACTCCTGGGGGGGATTATTAGGTCAGATGAAGCTCTAGAGTAGGCTTTCAAGGGGGATTTGAAGTTCTGGAATGATTTGATTTGCTTATGCTCACAAAAGATGGCAGGAGAGAGAAGTTTTGATAGGACAAGAAACAAGTTGCTGAACTTGCCATCTGCGATGAATCTCTATTGGCAATACGTGCCTTTGAGCAGTATATTTGGCCACTGAGCTGGAAAATTGTTATCATTTGTGGAAAGGCTATTTTTAGTCAGTAACATCTGTGGAACACCATTTCCTCAAACTTTCACTATCTTTTGACAAGTCAGCCAGATGTGACTCACTTGAGCATATTGGATGGGGAGGGAAAAACAAAGCGTTGTGTTTACCAGAAATGCAAACATGACCTTTATCGGATGAAGGCGGCCTTTATTCCCATCCCATGGAAGAGGCAATGAGGAAAGATTGATCTTCATCATCACCATTAAACATCCTTACGGCTTCGTGTTTTGGTGTAATGCTCTTGCGGAAGTCATGATGAACAGGCTTCGGCAAAACCCCAGTTTTCTCTCGCCTGCTTTCAAAACTGAAGGGGAAGGTGGCCGACGGCTGTCTGCCCGTTCTCACCGCGTGCGTCGCCACCGGTAACGAGGCTCGCTGGAGCCACGGCTTTGGCTCTGCCGCGGGAGGCTGTTCTCACCGCGGCGAGGGGTCTTACCTTTTCCTGGCAGCAGAGCGTTTCTGCCCGGCTTGGCTTGAATGAGACGCGGGGTTTGGTTTTTCTGCCTGGGTCACGGGTGACTCGCTACGGAGAATCTCCTCTCCTTGCGAGATAACGCTTGCTGCGCCCAGAGAACGGACCCTGAAGCTTGCGGCAGCTCGTTGAGAATGTTTGGGGCAGTTTTCATGGTCCCGGTACGGTCCTTGAACCGTTGCAGGCTGGACCGGAATAACCGTAGTAGCCTACGCGAACGAAACGGTGCGTTTTACTGCACGGAAGAGCTTGCTGGGTTAAGGGCATCTCATCCTTTAACACAGCTTAGTCAAAGCAAATAAGCCTCAGGAAAATATTACCTGCCAGGCTTCAGCTGGGGTGTGAGAACAGGAGTCAGGCCTTGACATTTGATGTCTTTGAAACAGGGTTTGGCTTAAATTCAGTTGTTTACTACTGCAGGCAGGAGCAGATTTGTTAGACAGGGCTAATTATACGTGCATGTTCCAAAATCATTTGGAAACTGTAACATTTGTTGCTTTTCAGACACTTTAGAATATGCAAATATTTCATACGATGAAGAGAACCGACTTTTGCAGGAATCCGCAAAGGGCGTCTATGCAAAACGGGATTTCAGAGGCGGCCCGAAGCGACTGACTCGGTTGGGTCCCTGCGCCGGCGGGCGGGAGCACGCGGCCGGGCTTTCGCTTCTCTCGTGCCGTGCGCGGTTTGACGGGGCGCCGGTGGGTTCAGGGCTTTTGGATGCTCTGCTGAAGGTCCAACCTCCCCAAACCAGATGACTAGGAAAGGCTCCAAACTTGTATCGTGGGTGCCGGCATCCAGAAGCGTTCCAAAAGGAGAGGTGTCGCAGGAGAAAACCTCCCGAAGAGCTGCTGGTGCGGTCGGCGTCACCGATGCCTTGCATATTTTAAGTCTGGATAATTTTTTTAAAAGCCTGCTTATTTTGTGTGTTTCTTTGCTGGAAACCATGTCTATCTGCCAACCTTTCCGAAATGTCATGATGTAATTATTTTAACAGACAGTCTGTGCTCCTTTATTTGGGGGATATTAACCTTCCTAAACAAAAGAAATGTTAATATACGTTGGAGACGCAGCTAATGGGATTTCATTTTTCTGATTAGAACAGACTTGAGTTCTCTTTTTAAATTATTGTAAAAGAATCCAGCGAGTCAAGTAATTGCCTTCAGCTAATCCGTGATAGCAAATTTGAACGTGAATACCCAGATCGTTCTGTATGGCCTGGAAAAATTAATGTGATTACTTGTTTTTTATTTGCTTTGGCTAAACAGTGTTGAAGGATGATATAAATTCATTGAATTCGGAACAAAGAAAATGCTAATTATTAATGCGCTAAGTTCTGACATGCTATAAAACGCGCTGTTTAACTTGCAAAGCCTGTTGCGGCCTATTTATATTTCACTGCGTATTGATTCAAAGTTTGTATTAGGTTCAGCGTCTTTCCCTGATAGCCTTGAAATTTCAGCTGGATTTACGGGCTTTTCCCCCCGGGGCGGAGGCGCTCGGCAGAGCGGGTGCGCGGCTCCCGGCTGCGGAGGGATGCGCCTGCTTCGGGTCCCTCCGGCCCCAGGGGGCAACTTCCGAAACTGGGAGGTGGGGAGTAGGGTTTTATAGAGCTTGCCTCAAGTTGACGGTTTTAATTAAAATTTACATACGTGCAGTCTATGCTTAAGCTGTTTGCTCGCTTACCAAACAGCCGTTCGGCTTGCAGTGTTATTTTTGGTGCAAACGCTGTGGCTTTTATGAGCTGGTGCTGCATTTAAAGTCACTCTTCCTTCCCCATAGTGCCTTGCAGTTGCAATGCGTGGAGAGAAATAGCCCGGACTCTGAAGGATTTATCTTTCAATCTTGATTTTAAACGAATATTTCCAAGCGCTCTAATCACCTTGCTCTATCTGCAGCAAACCTGATGTATTTTGCGGTGCTGTAACTGCTCCGGCGCCTCTGCTGAAGTTATAAAGGAGCAATGCTTACAGTTAACAAATACATAATGGAATTTAATATAACCCCTCGGTGCATAAAGGAGGATAAGTGGAAAGCAAAGTTGATTGCATGTCTGGATGAATATTTGTGCCTGATTTACGTTCTAATTTTGGTATTGGGTTTTCTTCGTGATAGTAGAATGTCACATTAGCACGGCCCTTTTAATCTAACACGCTGAAAACAAATACCCGTGCCGAGACTGTAGTTCGGGCTTTCCTCAACTTCGTAATCTGATGACTTTCTTACAGCGTAGTCTTGGTTAAAGTCATCTTTCTTCACGCGTTTCTTTAGGGAATACTTGAGTCGCGCCTTCCTTCCTTCTCCCTCCCCAGCCTCAGAAACGCCGGTGAGGAGCTGGCTCCTTACCAGCCGCTCGGGGAGATCTGCCCGCGCCGGTCAATCCCGGCCTTGCAGCGTCGGGGTCTGCGTTAGAGGTTGAAATAAAGCAGCCTCCGAAGCCTGGAGGCTTCCAAGCTCTCAAACGCGTCGCACTGGTTGAACGTGCAGGCGGAGGTATTTCTTCTGGGCACCTGGTACTTGCGTCAGCGCTTTGCTATAGATCAGACCCTACGTTTAGAAGCAGCGTTGTGGGCTCCTCGGTGCCATGGCCCATCGTTTGAAGCTCCAGGCTGGCCCAGAGGTTCCGCTGGGACTGCCCCATGGGAGAGAGAGCTGCCGATGGGAGGCTCCGGAGATCCGCTCTCGCGTGGCACTGGAGACCGCTTCGGAACTGGTTACGATATACAGGCACTGATAATTCATCTTGTGCCCGTAGGAGGGAAACGAGTATTAATTTTGATAAGTAAATGGCAGGTTTCAGCCTGGTAATTTACAGTCTTTATTAACAAACTGGTACAACTTATCAATAACACTAGAAGCCTCTTTATTTGAGCAACCTTACTGCAGCTGGTATCATTTTTTTCCCCAGGAAAAGAAGTGCTGGTATTCTTATCTTGAGTGAAGCTCATTAAGGCTCTAGGATCCGTTTCACTTTTACACCGTGCCTTTCTCTAGTTATATGCCACGGATGAGTCACGAGCCTGTTTTGATTCCCGGTAGTTCTCCGCGTGCTTTGCCAAATCCCCCAAGAGTTCTTTGGAGATGATACTGGGTGGTTAACCACGACTTCAAGCCTGTCCACAGATTTTATGTGGGATTTTTGGGTTTCTATCAGGCGGTGGCATGGCAGGTGCTGCGGAGAGAACAATAGCCATGTAGTATACTCCTGTCCAAAGTTGGGCGAAGCTGTGGAGCAAAGCTTTCCGAAGTCTCGTTCGAGGTTCCTTGGATGCGCGGTGCCGACGTGCTGAAAGCGCTGCCGCGAGCCGCTTACGGGGACTGAACTTCCCCGTGGCTGCACGACTTCGGGAGCGGTTTGTTTTCTTGCCGGCGTGCCTTCGGACCGTACCGGGAGGTCACGAAACGAACTGTCGTCAGAGGGTTAATTCGCTTGGTTAGGTATCGGGAGGGTTCCACCGAGGAAGAGGCGAGCTGGTAAGGTTCGGGGAAAGCCGGGAGGCTGTGGGTTGCTGACGCCCTGGCAGAGGCTCGCTCTGAGCGGCGAGGAGAACGTGGAGATTTATTATGCAAATTTGCAGTTTAGAGCTGCGTCGCGCTCGCTTGGGATGGTGCTGTTAAAAGTTGTGCTGCTTTTGTAGATAAACACTAAGACATCCGCTTTCAACTTCACATTCTTTAACCTTGTTTTATTCCTTGCCGAGTGCTAACACTTTCAAGGCAGATGAAAATCAGACTAAATTTAGCAGTGAGCGAAGCCCCCTGTTCCTCCTTCCCTCCCTCCACTACCCGTTCCAGGCGTAGCGTCTGTATCCGTTTGATTAGTTTTGCCCTTGGATTCCGCTTCAGATGTGAAGTTTTGCGAAGCGGTGCTGCCACGAAGCCTAACTTTTTGTTGGGCGAGCCCTTAGCGTAACTGCGGCGCGGCTGTCCCCTTGCTAAGCTTGAGAAGCCACGGGGCTTACAGCCCCGCGCCGACGGCGCGCGCCGAGACGGCAGGGTTGCCCGGTGGAGAGGTTACGGTCTGCTCCGGGTCTTCATCCGTGTGAGGTAACGATTTCTTGCTATACGTGTTAGGGGGGAGTTTGGGAAGGGTGCCAGATGTAGACGGGACTCTTGAGGTCGTCTTCAGCCCTTTCCCGGTGTGGACCTGAGGACGGACGGCTTCCCCTCCTGGGGCTGCGCCCCGCGCTCTGCTTGTCGGTCGTCCTCCTTGGGACCCGTGGGTTGTTGGTGCTCTATCGAGGTGGTTTTTCTGTACATCTCGCTGATCTCGGGGACTTTCCTGACTAAAGTAATTGCGAGCGTCGGGCGCTTGGTGCAGTATCAACAGACTGCGGGCGTGCTGGTCCTCGCTGCTCCTCTGAGAAGCCCTCCTCAGATCTTCCCCAGCTAATTTAGTCCCGTGGCTGGTTTGGCTGAGCAGAGACGAATTATTTTGCTGTGTTGTGTTGGCTATTCAAACCTGAGCCCTCAGGGGAAGGAATTTTTTAAGGCAGTTGAGCCTCAAGATTTAATTTGAACTGTTGTCTTTATATTTGGGCAAGCAAATGAATTGACCCTTGATAGTTGCAAGCTCTGCTCCAAATAAAGAGATTACAGCTGCTTCAACGGCACCTGGAAATGGGCAGATGGACAGGTGAGATGGGTAAAGTGGGACAGCCAAACTCCTACCACTGAAGAGGGAAACGGGAGCGTCTTGAGAATGACGTGTGTGAGCTTGGTCACCTTGTTCTGTTGCAGGGAGCATTGTGAAGGATTTTGTTTGCAGCTGGCTGGTCCTTTCCAGAGGGACCCTGGTGAGTTGTCCCCGCAGCTGACCGGCACGGCCTGTCCAGCCGGCAGCCGGTATCTCCACTCGTCGGCCCTCCCGTCCCTCTGCTGCGCCTTGATTGTGCATTGTTCTCCAGCCTTTCATCTAGCACCAGTTGCTTTGCATTTCTAATAAGGAGAAATTGGTGACATCTCAGGATTAAATAACCCCCATCGGTTGTGAAATTAAGCCCTCTTGAGTGTTAAAATGCTGCTTAGACGGCAAGTGTGCATTTCTATTATTAGGCTTAAATACGCAGCTGAAAAATGAGACTTGCTGTCCTGTTACCTCCTTCTGTAGCCCCTCCAACTTGCACGCCTCTGTCTCGGCACAAAATGCACCTATGGAAGTGCCGTAACTCTCACACGGCGCAAAGCACCGGCGAGGCCAGTCGTGAGCTGCCGTCGCGGATGGCACGAAGCCGGTCTGCCGTAGATTAGCACGTGCCGGGTGCCAGCACGTTCCTCGGGCGAGCGAAAAAGGCTTCCAGCAACCGTGAGGATGACAGGGAGAACCCTGCAAGGGAAGGTACGTTGGGCGGCCAGTTCCTCCATCATCCATAGCGAACGTCGTGCTGCTGCTAAATGCCTGGCTAAGACCTTTCAGGTGCCCTGGCTGAAAGACGCGCTGGAAATCTTCCCATTAAATAACAGCACTTGGCATATGCCATTAAGCTTTTTGCTTTTTTACAAAAACGACCTGTGCTCTTTGCTTTTGAAACAAAAGGGATGTATGTAGTATTTCAAATCAGGATTGAATCTCGAACTTCCCCAACCCAAATCTCGTTTCGTTATTACTATTTAGAAGAAAATTATGACTTCTGTAAATTCTCTTACACAATTGATACGTTTTTTTAGCTACTATGCTGATAACATTCTCGAGCAAAACATAGCAGTAGCTCTCCAGTATGATAAATCGGCACTGTTTTTTAGGTCCTCTATTAACTTTGTTCCCGAGTAATCAAATCAAAGTAATCTTCTATTATAGCGTGGTAGAACCTGCACATACAGCTATTTTTTACGGTAGCTGTAGTTGTTGAGGTAAGTTAAAGTTATTTCGGTTGTTACTTATCTTTGGAACGATGGTCATGATAAATGGCTGGTGTAATTTCTTTCCTTAGTAGATGGATATAAAGTGAAGATATTACATGGGCTTCTCACTGAATTCATAAATTTTTAGATTGGGAACATTGAGTTAGATATTGAAACATTTAACTTGACAAGAAGATAGAGAACTGTTTTCTGATCTTGTTGGTGCCGTAAGTGAGACTCAGCTGACGAACTTTGTCGGCTTCTTTTTGTTGCTGTGTCGTTTAGATAGGAGGAGCAAATAATCCAAGAGATGAAGACTTTTCTTTTTTTTTTTTTCTCCTTCTTTCCTTTCCTGCCCTGTGAATGAGCTGTGAAGGCTGTAGCAGACGGGCTGACCCCCCGAAGGGCGGCGGCGGGGGGACGGGCCCTGGGAGCCGGCAGCGCGGTGCCGGCAGGGATGCTCCCTCCCGCCGGGGCGGGCACGGCGTGCGCCGCGGCAGGGCTGGGGCAAGGCGCGTGCCGGCACAGCCGGGCCTTTGGGAGGTCTTGTTATAGAAAGCAAATAGCAGAATGTTATTTGAGTATCTTTTCAAGCAATATCTTTTTTAGCTAGTTCAAAAGGATAACGACGTTTGGTTTCAAGCACAAGTCACACAGAGAGAGGAGCCTGCCCCAGCTGTCTGTTGGCTAGCTGATACAGACAGGAGCAGCAGAAAGGACATCCAGAAATTGGAATGGCGTGGCCTGGAGCTGCAGAGCGACGTCGTGAGCAGTGCCAGCGGTGGTGGTGGGAATAAAGCCCGTCCCTGAAGCCTGGTCCGGCTCCGTGCTCTCCAGGCGAGCTGCGTTCCTCCTTTGCCAGGGTGCCGGTGGATGTGGCCAGCGCAGGGCGAGGGGCACGGCTCCAGCCTCTTCCGCAGGTCCTGTTCTTACGGCTTGATTTTGAGGCAGGCGATACCGGTGCGAGGTCCACGAGGTTTGCTGATATGTGCTTTCTTCTGCGTGAAACGAAGCTTTATTTAGCGTGATGTTAATTGGGTATTGCCCTTCAGAATACATCGTGTGATCCTTTCAGTTTGCGAGAGGGATGAGAAAGGAGCGACTCGGTTCAAATGCAGAACTGACACTTGCGGCTCCCCGGCTGCATCCACAGTGCTTACGCTTTCGTTTGTGAGAGGGAAGGAAAATGTGGCTTTGGATTTTGCCAGCTATAAAGAAAATATTTTGATACGAGCTCATGAGTCACGGGAGATAAAAGGGAAGAAGCCTGAGCTGCGCGTGGTTTCCCGAGTAGCGGGGGAAGAAGCTGGGTCTGAAATACGGCGCGACGGGGCTGAGGCCCCAGGAGCAGCTCGGCCGGGTCCCCAGCCCTGGGGAGGTGCGGTACCCACCGGGTTCCCCCTTCCCTGCCACCACGCGGACGGCAGCATCTGCCGGGGACTGCCACCGCCCCGCCTGGGTCCATCCTGAGCGCCTGGAAGGCATCGCCCGGTACAGACCCCTCTCCTGTGCAAAGGCGAAATAAGAGTGCGTTCTCTCCGAGGGACGAACGACCCCCCTGCGGCCCCCGCCTTGGTGCGTTCAGGACACGCAGCCCCGAAGTCCTCCTCTCGTCGCACGTCATCAGGTGAGCGGTTCGGGAGCTGCAGCTGGAGGGGCTCACCACCGAAGGACCCCAGCGCCGGCAGCGCGGCGGCTCCGCGCCCCTCTCGGCGCCCGTGCTCCTCTGCGGTCCTCCTCCGCCCTCGCCGGCGGGGCTCGCGAGGTGGAGGAGCGTCGGGGGAAACGCTGCCGCCGAATTTTGTTTCGCAAGAGCAGGCGGCTTGGAACGATGCGGGTGAGCCGGTTGGCTTCACGCCGTGAAATGACGGGCCGCTGCGGGGCGGTGGCTTTCCCTTCCGAGCCCCTTCGCAGCCTGTAATTTGCTCCGTGTGGGCAGGGCTGGCGTCGGGCAGGACTGGCGGCTCCTTGCAGCCGCCCGCAGGAGAGACTTTTTTTTTTTTTGAATAGTATTTTATTTTTTTTCCCTCGGAGGTGGGTTTCGTTTGAACCCCAAAAGGCCGGCCAGTCTGCGTGCTGGCAGGACGCTTTCGAGATTTGCGTGTTTTGCAGCGCTCCCTAAGCGATTGCGTATCTGAACTTGAGTAAAACTTGCTATTTTCATCCCGTAATACTCCAAATGGGCTAGAGACCGGATCTTATCACACAGGCTGGAAGACAGGTCGGCATAATCTGAAATCAGAATTTGTGGTAGCTGGAGGGAGGAGCCCCTGAGGTGCTGCGGGGCTCCTTAGGAAAGGGCCTGGGAAGCAGCGGGAGGCACGGGAGCGGCTCGTTCATCCCCCGTGGGTCGCTGGGGAGGTGCCGCGGGGTGCCACGGCGTACTGGAACGGCTTAAACGCCAGGAAGGGTTACATTACCTGGGAATATTTTAAGGACTCCAGCTAGGGAATAGTGACCGACTCCCTTCCGAGAGAGCCTGGGGAGGTTCTGGGTTCTGGGCAGGCAGAGGGACAGGCCGGATAGCGTGAGAAGTCTCTTCCAGTTGTAGTTCTTGATGTACGAGTTTTCAAACAATACGGATTTACTGTTCATCTTTCGTCTGTCGGATAGCTGTTCAGAAAAGATAATTTTTTCATTTTTCTTCTGGATGGTTACTGTCGCAAAAACAAGCTGTGTGTCTCGTGAGGCGGTTGCTAGGAAAGTGGCTCTTGGAATAAATAAAATAAATGCCTGTAAATCTGAGGCAGTTCAGTAGAGGGGGAAAAAAAGGAAAGGCTATCGCATGCAAACCGGGTAGTGTGCGTCTCTTCATGTATCCCTTAAAGGTTATATCTAATACATACAGAAACGCGAACGCATCCGCACCCGTGCGCGCGTGCATAACGGCATTTATTTTCTTCGGTGCAGGATTCTGAATATTAATTTGAAACCGTATCAGCGTGCTAGTTGTGTGGTGACGTGCAAACGAATAGAATACTTTGGTCTTCTAGGGACTGTTTGTTCAGTATAATTGCGCTTTAAACAAATTCAGTGGCCAGAAAGCTGTAAAACATTCGCAGGCAAGGGCATGCTTTTAGTATTCTTCTTCTTTGAGTGCCACCAGGTAGCATCTACGACTAACTGGGCAGAGATGGGTGCCAGGCAAAACAGAGAGCAGGGCGTCTTGCTTGCTAATTTGTATTCTGGATGTAGATCTTACATCAGTTTGAGATTTTAAAATGGATTTTTAAATGCCAGGCACATAAGAGGCAGAATTGGTGTTAATATTAATAGGCTTAAAAAGATATTTAGTGAAATATTTGTATAATTGAATCTTCTTCATAATCAAGTGAGAGAAGCATCGGCAGACCAGGGGGCTCAGAAACCTCAGCTGCGCACGGGTGTGGATGTGTTTGCGTCGCCGTGCTGGACCTCGGCGCGGGTGACCGAGTGCTCGGTCGGCGCAGTCGTGTTCTCGCACCTCGAGCGTCGTGGATTTGGCGGTAGCGTTGCGATACCTTCGAGGCACAGGCGCCGTATCGATCCCGCTGGTTTCGGAGCTGGAAAGCGGGAAGCGATCCCTGCCGGCGGTTCGGAGCGACGCGCCGGCCTGGGCGGCCGAGGCTGAACGAGCGGGCGAGCCCCAGTCCTGTGCTGGTCCCTGGAGCCCCTCTTAATGGGGTGGGGGGCAATTAGCGCAGCCTACCCCGGATCGAGGGGGAGGGCTGGCTTCCTCGAGAGCATGCGGTCCCGTGGCGGGGAGTGTTTCTCCGAGCAAACAAGAACTCAGAAGAAGTGAGAGCGGTATCCTGCAGGTATAAATAAAACGAGGACGGTTGCAGGAGGAGGAGGAGACGGGAGAAACTGAAATATTAATGAGATTTAAAGCACTGCACCTACGCTAAGAGCAGTGCGATGTTCTTGCTCATCTATTCATGTTGAGCTAGCTGGAGCTTTAAATTTTAAAGCCTGGGTGGAGAAGAGGGGCAAGGTTAGGCAGCTCATTAGAGTGCTGTAGTTGCGCTCACAGCCAGCTTAATAACTCCACGGGGAGAGGAGCCTTCGGTACCAGGGATTTGGCAATATCCGTCTGTCTGAGCCTCGCCTGTTAAGCATCGGTCCCTCGTCCCCACGCGCCGCTGCTCTGAGGCGGCTCTGCCTGGGAGGAGGATGGGGCTGGTGGAGGGGACGCCTCTGCTGCCAGAAGCCTCTCCACGCCGGGCACCGTGCGAGCGAGGGCAGGACGCCCCGAAACGAAACGGGCAGTCCTCGTCGGGCCTCGAGAATCTCAGGGAGGCGAAATAGGTCGTTGGCGGTGGGGCGAGTGGGTGTACGGCACCGGATGGCGGGATGGTGCCGGGGCTTGTGAGACAGGGACACCGCGGAAGGTCTCCTGCGGTGGGTGCCTTGGGGTAACTGCCCCGCGGGGCTCGGCTAAGCGTCGCGGCGAGCTCCTGCGCTGGCAGCTTGCTGCGGGCGCCTCGCTTCAGCGCGGCTGGGGTGGCTCCGGTGAGGATGCTCCGCTGCGGAGAAGCCCTCGGAGCCGGAGGGCTGCGCTGGCAGCTGCTGCGGGTACCTTTCAGCTCTGTTCTCTGCACGTCCTCCTCGTGTCAGCAAGGAGTTTGCCTCCACCTACAGGAAGCAGAAAGCAAGGAGAAAGGCCCCTAATGGCACAATACCGTCTGTTAGTCCTTGTCTTTCTGAGAAGCTCTGTGAAGCATCTCGTCAGTCCCCATCGCTGCGTAAAGCATTCTGACGTGCTCCTGAAAGGTGCCACGGCAGTCTGAAGACTTCTTACCCATTAGACAGGTTTTAATTCACCTTTTCTCGTAGCCCGAGCCTCAAAAAGAAAACGCGCAGAAGCTGACAAGCCAGTAATTGAATTTTGGTTGGCATTAGCGAGGCTTCCGCTGGGGTTCATGGTTGAAAGACAAAGGAGATATTTCCGAGGAGAACAGTAATGGTGCTGGAAGGTTTTGGGAAGCTTTGGGGAAAGCGGAGCGTTGAGCGTGGTCCGGCTGGAGCAGTCGGTAGGCGAGCGGCACGGGAGCTGCCTCAATCTGCTGCCCGGGCGTGGGAAAAGGGGGCCAGGGTCGATTATCGACGTCTGTCGCCCCGGCCAGGCTGGGCAGGGGCTTCAGAGGAGCCAAAGCGCTAGAGATCCCTTTCCACACGGGAACGGTTACAGAAGGGGCAGGCGGGACCTCTCCTGTCGGCCCGGCCCCGCGGCGGCAGGGGGGCTGCGCCGGCGCTGCCGGCAGCGGGGCTTGCATTGGGGTAAGCCATGCTGTCCCACTCGCCTTCCGTGTTTGCCCGCTGTTCCCTCTTCTCTGCACGCGAACGCAGAAGGAAAAGCGGCAAAGCGCAGAGGACTGCAGGGAACCGTGGGGTTCCCGTTCCGTTCCCGACGCGGTGAGCAGCTCGGCTCGGCCTCCGCCCGCCTCCCCCGCCGCGTTTGGACGGCCGCCGCCCTTTGGGCGCGCATACGATCTTCCGAGGCGAACGTCGGGATTGCTGTGCAACAGAGCAGGTTGCTCTTGGGGATGTCTTTGGGGGGTCCAGCAGCCCTGGCAGCCAGCCCGGGCAAGCGCTTTTCGTTAGGGCGTTGTGGACAGGCACGGTCTTTGGTCCTGGTGTTCCCCGGCGTTGGACCAGTGTTCTCCAGATGCTCGGAGCCAGACCGAGGAGGGGGTCTGGACGGCAGGGAGGGGGTGCCCACCGTAGCCTGGTCGAGCCCCGCCGGCGGCACGCTCGTGCCGAAGGAGGGAACGGCGTCTCGGGCTTCGCAGTCCGTTGGCTCCGGCTGTCAGCCCAAAAGTCACGCCATCGATCCGGTGTCACGCTGCTGGAATTATGTTTTTGTGCGTCGGGCGGATGGCGCGGTGTTTGAGTGATGTCTGGGCGAAAGAAATTCCAACCTCCGCATTTTATATACAGGCTACCTGACAGTAAAGCTGTGCGATGACCTTTATCTTTATGAGCTGTGAGGATTAAGGAGTTCTGTATTTTAGTTTAATTAAGCAATAAGGCATAACAGATGGTGCTTTTCTGGGTGATTATTGAATGTCTCTGGTTTGACTGAGAAGTGCAGTAACACCGCGGCCGTAAGCGTATTGTAATTTGAGGTATTTGAGCTCCCGGAGAACGTGTGTGTAGCTGGCTATCCGTCACCAGTTGTGCTGTCAACCGGGCGTCTGCGCCTCTTTGCTTTCCGCAGCGTTTCATGGAGCGGGTGCCGATGTTTTCGGTCCCCTTTGGCCAAGGTGCTTGGGTGATGTTGGACGAACTGCTGCCTGGTACGGCACGTAGGAGCGGACTCATCTGCTTCGCCTCCGAGCTCACCCGCTATGTTTGGGTATGAAACTCTGCGGGGAAATAGGCTGGTTTACTAACTGCCCTGAGCGGAGGCGAGTCTTTGGTGCGTTCCTCTAATAAAACTGACAAATAAATTACCCTAGAATTTCCAAAATGATCCAGATTCAACAAGCCCCCAGCTCTCGGTGTTTAGAAGCATCTCGCCGTAGGAATTACCAGCCTGACGAGATCGCCTTGTTACCAGGAGAGGCTGAGGAGCTCAACGGCCGGGAAACCCAAACCGGTGACTCGGACGTTTCACAGCCAGCTCCCGTCTTTGCGGATCAGGTACGCCCAGAGCGTCAAAGATTGTGTTATTCCAATATTTGCGTACGTAATCGGGGTCAGACATCAAAGATGCATTGTCATATGGTTGGCGTGTGGGCGCTCCGACTCGGGAGACCGAGAAGAGCTGAATTCATGGCAGGTTGATTTACCGTTTGATTTTTTTTTCCCCGACTACGTGAGAACTTTGCATGAAATTTTCTATGCTGGGTGTTTCTCTGCACACTTGCAGCTACCGTATTTAGTCCAGAGGACGTCAAAAAGCAGCAGGGGCAAAGAGGAGCGTGGAATTAATGGAGCAGACCTGGGCCAGCCTGTGGCTCCTGGAGCAGGGTGCCAGACGGAGAGCACGAGTTGCGGCTTCTCCCGGCGGCGTGTCGTAACCTTCCCCTTTTCTTCTTGCCCCCAACACCATCAGCGATGCGAATTGCTTGCAACCTGGCGCTGAACTTGCACTTGCCCATATTTTAGATCACTGACTAATATGCCTCAATTTTTCTCATTAATGGAGTGTTTGAAATGATCAAAATGAAATAGATTCACTTACTGGCTGTAAAGTGGTTACAAGGATGATGTATGAGGAGTTTTTAACACAGCTGTAGACTTTTCGGAGAAAATGGACGGTTTGTCTCAATCTCCTGCTGTTACGAGGAGATCTGGGATTGTACCTTAAATCGTGAACTTTGAAGAAAGCTTTAAATTTGGGTTGCGAAGGCCCTTCGTCCCTTCTTGACCTTTCCGCTGGTTTAATGAGCCGTTCCCTCGTTACCCCTTGTCGCCCGAGTGGGACGCGGTGTCCGGCGTCGGGGCTCTGTCCCCCCGGCGCGGCCGCTTTGCCGGCGCCATTTCGGAACTGTGCAATGCCGCTACAGCGACTTCTCGGTTGTAGATGGGTTGGCTTTATGCCATTTTCGGAGACAATGTCCCACTTAAATAGCCTGGATTGGGCTGAGAAGAATAATTGCTGCTATGAAATAATTTTGCAATTACTGCTGTAATTAAGGGCAGTTTGTTAATGAAAGTGCTTGGTGAATAATGACTGCAGGGCACTCCATCCCGCGGCTTCGCACCAGCCGATTGGTTCGGGTGCTGGAGATGGTTGGGGACTCGGTGACACAGCTGTCACGCTCGCGGGGCGGACGTAAATACCCGGCGCTGCTGGTGATGAAGTGCCGTCATTAGCCTTCTGCCCTATGGGAACTGGTCAGACAAGGAAAAATAAACTTAAAATATGATGGCGAATGCTGTTGCTTATGGCTGCCAAAGGCCCCTTTTTTCCCCGACCATGTTAATTTGATATGCAGATGCCCTTAGCCGGCTGATTCATCGTTCGGTTGTGAACCTCTGAATCCGTTTTTCAGGAATACGAGCTTGTTTGGGCTATATTTTTTGTAGCTTTACTTGTTTTGAGCTTGCTTTTCCACATCACGTTTTCCTTTTAGAACATAAACCATTACAGGTTCTTCCTTTGTATCGGTTAAAAAAAAAATATTAGAAAATGTTGACATATTTGCATGTTTTAGTGTACACCCAACTGTTGACTGTGAAGTCTGGCGTGGTGTGTTTGTAGGTAAGAAGTCTTGAAAATATTTTTGTATGTTCGGGGGCAAGAGGTAAGCTGGCCGAGCGTCCTAACGCACTGGCCGGAGGCAGCCGGCGGTAGACGCGTCATCCGTGGCCTGAGGATCGGTAAGGGCTTGCGGAAGCCGGTACGGTAATGGTGCCAACACTGGCATTATTAGGCAAGTCGTTTCCAGGAGCCTCCAATGTTTTTTCTGTAGGACCCAATACCTTGTTATTTATTACTCTTCCGTGGTGCTCACGAGCAGATTTTCCAGAATGAGAGAAGGGTCAGGGTTGGGGGGGTCTCATTGTCCCTAAAATGGGGGCGGGTGGCTTTCCCAAGAACGCCGGGTACCGGGTTGCTCTTGTGGTGTTCCAGTGCTAGGTTAGCAACAAGAAGGCTGAATTCCCAGGTGGTACTTCTTTATGGAGAGCTGTTAAAATACTTCTACCCAGGAGATCAGGATCGTGGCCTTCTACTGGAGGGAGCAAAGCTGAGGGAACTTGTGGGAGCGACGGGAGCGGACAGATTTCGGGTCTACTGAAGAGCAAAGCTGAAAAGGAGACTGCTCGGCTCCGTGGAGGGGGTCCTGGGTGCCAGTTACAAACCCTAACTAACTGTGTGCAGCGTGCCATTTTGTATTTCACCACAACCGAGAAGGAGAAGCGGCGCTTTTTCCGACTCCTTTGCTCCGCAGCAACCTGGGCAGGAGAGGGCTTCCAGGGGAAAAGGAGCCCTTTCGCAGGAGAAGGACACGTTTTTGTTGCTGTGTCATTTTAGGGTGACTCGGCAGCGCTCGAACGTTGGGCTTGGTATTTAAAGTCACTCAGCACCGAGGACTTTTTTTACCAACTGCATGGCTGTCATAGCAAGTGCCTTTTGTTTTAACTGGATTTGCAAAGGTACTGAAAAGCCGTGATTTACAAGGCCTGCTTAAATATGCACAACAAGGTCTTTGGAACTGCTGAGGTGTTCATTTGGCCATCAGCGTGAAATAATCCAGGCCCTGTACATTCCGTTTGCTCAAACAGAGCTCCTCGGAGTGTGCGGAGAGAGGGAGAAGGGCAGGAGGAGGGGGGGGCTCCGGAGGGGTGCGTTTCTGCCGCTGCCGTGTTCCGTGCCGTCTTGTGCGGAAACGCCGGTGTAAATACGAGGAAGCAGCCTGTCTGCCTTGTAGACGAGGCTTGTCAAAGGTTTTATAGATCTCCGTAATGAAGATGGATCAGGTTCGTTCTCATTGCCCGTTGCTCTATCAAAATAGCGCTAATTACCGCAGTCGCACGTGTTACACGCTACCATCTTCTTCCTCAAGGCTTAAAAGTACATTTTGTACCACTTGCAAAAGGTAAAATTGAGGCAACTTTTCCTGTTCTATTTTTGGAAAAGTAGCTAGTAAAGGAGAAGGAAATTGATTTTGGTGTCAGAAAGGACATTTCTGACAGGAGCATACTTTGAAATGATTCAAGGCATCTGTTGCTGTTGCAGCCACCCAGCGCTGCTAAGAGCTGTACCTAAATTAAACTGTTGAAGATGTCAGCTCTGGGTATGAATGCAATTTACATCCCGGTAGCACGGTTGGAATTTTTATCATTTAATGAACTTTCTCGCTCAATTTACGAACAAAGTCTCTCCCACGGCAACTGTTTTCGCAGCGCATATTGATCTTCAGGTGTGGTTTTGGTGCTCGTCGTTGCAACGGATGGGGCAGGGTTTGAAGGCACGGGCAGGCCTGTAGGAGCTTCGGGTGGGCTGTCCGAATGATGGCTGGCTTTGGGATGTCGATTGTGTCGCCTTTCTGTTATAATCTTGATTATCACGCAGTTTAGCGTTGGGGAAAAGCGTTCCACCTTTCTGAAGGTGGTCTCCCCCGTCCTCCGCGCTCTGCTGAGGGTCTGAAGAAAGCTCGCGTTTCAAGGTGAACCTTAAATTAATATGAAAGACTTCTAGAGCTCTACAATTAAAAGGCCTTTTACTTTCCCCACTTCAGAACAGAGCTGATGGTTTATTGCTGGAGCCTTGGCTCTGAGCCTGGCTGACCTTGGATCCATGCCTTTCAAGTATCAGCAGGGTTTCTTGTGCGCCGTGGTGGCCTTTTGTGCGAAGAACAAGCCGCTATTGTGGCTACGGGCTTTGCAGAAGAATTCGTGATACTGGGTGGATGTTGGAGGAGGCGGGGATACTTGATTTTCCCTTTCACATGCATCTCAGCGTTGGCCCTTACTGTGCCGGTGAGGTATTTGCGAATGTAGATACGTTTTCTATTTAGATAGTTCTCTTTTTAAGCTCTCCTAAATGGCTCTAGGCGGATGAGGAGTCCAAGAAAGTGCCGGCTACGGTTGCCTCTTACAAGTCGGGAAATTTGGTGTCTGGTTGCCATAGTGCCCTTCGTATTTCCAGCTCTGACACACCTTTGGCAAACGGTCCAGAAACGGCAATAAAGCTGATCCGATCCCCTTGAAATCAGCTTTCCGTCTTCCCGTTCCGCATGCTTGAGTTACAGCCTGGGCTGTTAAAGCATTCGGTTTGTATTGACAATCCCGGCGTATCATCCTAAAATGGGGTATTAAACGTGCTTCTGCTGGTTTTGGCGTGTTAGGAGGATTGCGCTAATGCAGTTTAGGTCTTCCTTTGCCCAAAGTAAATTTTCACTCAACTTGGGTCATCTGCTTGAAGGGGAGAATACATATTAGACTGCTAACATAAGGAATGTGTTTAAGAGGTCATGGGTGACGTGTCATTATCATTTGTATTAGTTTATATTGGATGAAAGGGGAAACAAGAATATTGAGTTATGTTACTTAATACTGAATTACTGTCCCTTTGCAAAGGGCTTCTGGCTTAAGTCGTAGCTGTAAATCATTTCCGCTCCAACAGGGATCGGGAAGTTTCGGAGGAGGGATGTATTTGTCCCTTCCGACTGCGTCTTTCTGCCTTTCACCGTGGCACTGAGTATCTTGAAATTTGTAAAACCTCGCAGTGCTGTAACTGGAGCGGAGTTTGTTTAAGCTTTGACTTCAAGCAGTGGATTGCCTTTTATCTTATTATATAATGAATTATTGATCCGCTGATTTTGAATATTCCAGTAAAGGCGCGCCGACGAAGGCTGGCGCTGGCAAACCCCGCGCCTGCTCTGCCCTTGTTCTGCCCGGAAAGCGGAGTCTCGCCCCGTCCCGTACGGTGCGTTGTCCGGGCTCAAACCGCCCTCGTCTCGGACCAAAGGCCGTGCGCCATCCCTGCAGACGTGGCTCCAACGGCGCAGATCCTCAACCACCCATCAGGTTGTACTAGCTTTCCCTGAAATACGGCATCCCTTCTGTTACCAAGAAGGGAACGGCGAGATGGTCAAACCCGGCAGCTGATGAAGACGACGGTGGGCAGGGTTTCAGTCCAGAGGGGGAGAGGTCTCTACAGAAAGGTGTCCTAGGTCAGTCCTAGAGCTTCCTAGGGCTCTTTTCTTGTAAAAGAGGCTTTTCTCCTTGTAAATGCAGCTTTTACCTGCGTTCACCTGTGTCGGTGTTTATTGAGTTGCTGACTTCGAGGCGATACCGGTGCGAATGTGTGCTATTCTAAATCTCAACTTCATTAGGTGTGTGTAGGTAAACGGCGCTCTTGAGGGACCGGTTCCAATTTCAGCACGCCTTTCCTGAGGGACTGAGGGCCCCGGCAGATGACTGGAATGCACGTTTCTGTTGTCCTCCCTATAGCAATATGGAGGAAAGAGAGCAAAAAAACATACGTATTTCTGGCTTAAAGCTGCCCAGACAAGATGTTCAGGGGCTGTTTGCAGGGAAACTAAGATGTACAGTGCATGCAAGAGGAGTTCTGGAGTCTGCTCACCATCTGCAAATACGGAAGATGGTATCACTGGAAACAGAAAGGACTTTAAGTCTCTGAGATGAGTTTCTGATGGTTTTGCTTCATGGGTCTTTCAGTGCAACAGTGTGGTGCTGCTGCCGGTCTTTGGCATTCCGGCTGCATTGCTCTCACCGCATCGATCGATCACAGCCCCTGCCCTGCGTGCCGTATTGACAGACAGCTTAAATAGTTCTCATTTGAAGAAGTGCATCATGGATAATTAAGCGATGCACTCTACAAGTTGGTGATCAGCTTCTTGTGGAGGACCAATAATGAATAAAAAGTACGTTAACTAAATTAAACTCTCGATGCCTGTAGGTCTGTAACTGTAGAGTTGCCTTTATGAAATTCATTACAGTCTGTAAGAGTTCTGTTAATCAAAAGACTCCTGCAGAAAACATTCTGGGATTTAAAGTTTATTTTAATGCTGTATTGTTTGGGACAGAGATGAGCATTGTTGGTGTTCTGCTTGAATTCTTAACTGTGCTCCGACTCTGGGCCCATGGAATGCAGAGGAATCGAATTTAGGCAATTAAAACCGGGGGGGTTCGCACGGGGGTAACCCTGCCGGGGGTTGCAGTCACGTCGCTGTAACTGCACGGCGGCACGAGCTTGGGGTGACCTTATCGGTGCCCTGCGGGCTCTGTGGCTGCAGAGCTCTCGGCCGAGCAGGTACCCCTCTTGCCGTCCACACGTAGAAATGTTTTCGACCAACGTGAGCATACTGCAAAACCCGTGTTCGCTCTCCCAACTTGTGGTTTGGTGGGTTTTTTTGTTGGGTTTTTTTTGTTTTTTTTGCGGGAAGCTGCCAACTGCAAACTTGGATGGGAGCCATTTATTTGTAGCATAGTCAATCTTCCCTTAAAGAAAACCACCAGTGAATTAGCTTTTGCATAGTGTTTCAATCAAAGCATTTGATCCTTGTTTCTGCGAGATAATCCTAAGAACTTCTTATTTGGAGAATAGAAGACCGTGATGGATTTAATTCATAAAGGGAAGCAGCCGTAAGGAATGTAAATGTAAGAGGCTGATAAGGTAGGATTTCCTCGTTGCTATGACAACCCCTGGGTCATGAGCCTGAGAAAATATAAAGTAAGTCCTGGAGCTGTGAAGATGATTATAAAATTTAACTGTCATTCTTCATTTGGAGTTGATGGCAAACATTATTTACTTAAGTTTATCTCCAGGCAGGCGAGGATCCTTTCTTCCTCCTTTAAAGCCGAGGCTTGGATCACGAATGAACGTGTCGTGCGCGTCCAACGTTATAAAGCGAACCCGCTATTTATTATTCTAACCAGGCAATTTGCACGTAACAACCCTGTAGGGTCGGTCCGTCTCCTACAGAAAGCGGAGGTGTTATCCGGCGTATCCCTTAGGAAAGCCTCCCTGCCGCCGCTCCGGGGGCGGGAGGGGTGGCTGTGCCGAGGACGGCTCCCCCGCCCCGGTTGTGCCCTTATTCCCGTTTTCTTACCCCAAATTCCCTTCCGTGGGGGAAGGAATGCACAAACCTAAGTCTTTGCTCTGCGCGGTGGCCATGACCGGGGAGTCGTCGGCAAGCTCCGCGCGTGCCGTGCGGCATGGCCGGCGCCGCTCGGCATCCGCTCGCGCCTCGGCAGCGGCACCTTGGGTTTGGTTGGTTTTGTCGCCGTCCTCCGGTTTAAAACCGGCGGGCGATTGCTCCTCCAGCCCGTAAACGTTTTGTGGCGTTGAGGGCTGAAAGCGCGGTCCCGGCTGGAATAGAAGAAAGCGTAAGATACTCCTGCGTGAGCTGCTGACATTCCCGGGATTAACTGCTTTGAGGAACGCCAGCCGTGCCCCTCTGCAGCGGCCTGTGGCCTTTTCGGGAAGGCGGGAGCCAGTTCTGCGGGGAAGGGTAAAACCGGCCGCCCAGAGTGCCGCGCCGGCGGGAGCGGAACGCGCCGGAGCCAGGGCCGCGTCACCCGGCTGCGCTCGGTCCCCCGCGCTGCCCTGGCCCGTGGTTACAGTCAGCACAGCACGTGTAGATGCAACGGTTGTTTCGGTAGCTACGTTTTATAAAGATATGTAAATTGCCCTCTATTTAACATTAACCCTTGTACTGTTTGAATGACGGCATCGTTCCTGCCTTCTTTTTAAAAAGGGAAGAAAAACTCTTGCGATTACTTTAAAGATGTTCCAGCTCTGGTGATGGAACATCTGACCCAAATGAAGAGCACTAAAAATCATCCAGAATCTCACTCTGAACTTCTTTTTACTGCATTTGAAAGATTTTTCTATTGCTACTCAGTCTTACTCGAGGTGATAAAAAGTGAAGTCACTTGATTCAAAGAGTTCACATAAACTAAATTCCTTTTAAGGCTTTTCACTGACTGCCGGAGTTAACGCCATCCTATTTTTGAGGCTGGTCTCACGATTTCGGTGGGGGAAACTCTTTCACCTTTGTGGCTTTCATCCTGCAATGAAGCTGGTGCGGGCGAGCCAGCGAATTCCGGTAGGGATCAGAGTTTATAGCCGTTACTAAAGAGAAGTAGCTCTCGTGGAAATGGAGCAGAGAATAATTACTGTACTAAGAAAACCAGAATTCATTACTTTTCCTAGGGTGGAAACTTTCTGAAGGCACTTGCCCGAGTGGAAATTGAAGCTGTAAGGAAAGGGAGGGAAGGCACCGGGCGACTCCCGGGGGGGGGCGGCGGCGGT
>VWZR01001041.1:141992-190872 GCA_013397025.1 Oceanodroma tethys | reverse complement strand
CCGGGGGGGGGGCGGCGGCGGTGCTCGCCCCGCGCCGCCGGTGCTCGGGGGTCTCTGGCTGTGTGTGCTCAGCGCTGCCGGTGGGACGCGATGGCGGACATTGGTACCTCGGAGGCAGAGCTCTATAAAGAGGGAATCTTTATTCTGAGAGGAGTTTTTGTGAGTCCCGTAACGCGGGCACCTCGGCCGTCTCAAGGTGGTATTTTTACTGCTGTTCGGCTGCAGCACGAGAAAATGCATCTTGGCCCTTTCCATCGTTAGAGGGTTGCGCAGCATCCTGCGGCTGGGAGACGCCTTGAATACCGAGCCTGCTAGCTCTGCCGCTCCCGCGCCGCTGTTTCTCCAAGGGAAGCCCACGGAAGCGATCGCGTCGGCTCTCCGGATTCCCAACGGACATCGCCTTTTCTCACGGCTCGCTTGCGACGAGTTGCGACGGCAGGCGATGAGACACCAGAGAAGGAGATCAAGTTGTGTTAGCTCTTGCTATCCGTGCTTTTAGCATTTGCTTTGGGGGCTGAAGGCCGTTTTGCCACGTGCCAGAAAGGCTTCGAGTGGTACCTAAATGTAAAGCAGCAGGTGCTGAATGGGTGAATGGGGCATCTCGTTAGGCAGCTCTCTTCAGCGAGTATATCCTGCCGAAAAAATGGTCAAATATAAACCAAGCCAACCATTTTTTCTACGTGGAAAAATATGTTCAGGCAGGGGGAAAAAAAAAAACACTATTGTGAATGCTTGTGTTTCTATTCAAGCTCCAGTGCAGCTTCCCACAATAACTTATTTTCAGAAACTTTCACTTGTTACAAAGCTGGTACTTTTCTCCCTAGAGCAGTTGAGATGTTAGTTTCCCTGTTTATAACCTAATTTAGCTGGGATAAAAATAAAGCTGTTACATTTGCATCGACCGTACACTTGAAGTAGCTAATCCGAAATCGTGTTTTCCTGTCAGAAAGGACTTTCGACTGCTGCTGTGCAGAGGTAACTTTCAAGCGGTTTGTCTGGGGGTTTTTTTTTGCCGGGTTAGATTCCTTCTGGACACTTTGCGCACGTTTAAATGCGAAAAAAAATTTTTCTTTGGCCTTTTGCTCAAACGTTACCAACTCAAGACAGGAGTCCGTTTCCATCTTCAGAGGAGAGTCGTCCTGGGGGAGGCGGTGGTGAGCGCGTCCCGCTGCTCGGCATCGCCTCCATCCCCAGAGCGGCGGATTCCGACCCCTGCGGGACCTCCCGGCCCGCCTGGCGCTGCCGGCTGCGGAGCGCGGCGGTGCCGGGGCGCGATGCCGAATTACCCGGTGACGTGCCTGAAGCGGGGGGGCGAGCGCTCCGGGCGTCGGGTGGAAGCAGCGCCGCGTTGGCGGGACGTGTGGACGTACGGCGTCTGTCTCGGCTCGCTTTTGGCCTCTGCCGTTTTCAAAATCTTCCGTGGCTTTGAGTTTTATTTGTGGTAACCGGAGAAGGCTGAATCTCGGCGTGAGCGGAGCGCGGTTTGCAGCCGGTGCCCGTCCTTAGACCCTCTTTGAACAGGCACGGGCGAGCGGTTGCGTTTCTCTGTGCGGTAGTTAGTCTTTCAAGGCCACGGCTTGGGAAGGTACGTCAAAACGTCTGGTCCAAAAGGCTTCCCCAGGACAGGCTGTCGCGCCGGAGCTCTGAGGTGCAAAAGAGAGTCGAAACGTCTGAGCGTAACGGGTCTGAACACAAAGAGCGTTTTTATTTAGCTTCTCATCGGTTCTCCTTAAGCCTCGCGGCGTCTCTAAATTGATTGGAGATTTAGCTCTACCGCCCTTATTATCCCCAGTTTAAGATGGAAAATGCTTTTTTGCAAGCGCGAAGACGAAAGCCTTTTGAGTTAATTAAATCTACGGAGAAATGAGCCGTGAGCTGAGCGTTGCGCTTAGCCCCTTCCAACACAAGCCGCGGCCGCCCCGGTGCTGTCCGCTTGCTGTCAGCACGCTGACGCGGCCAGCATTCAGGTAACGTCGGATTCCTCTCCAAAATGGAGATTTCAAGCAACGTGCGGGAGGCTGTGCATGTAGATCCGGGCCAGAAATAGCTGCTCTTACAAAGGCTGACAGGTACGCGCCATTCTCTTCATCTGGCACGCGCCGTCTGCGGCGCCGCTATGGGAGCTGGCAGCAGCCTGGCAGCGGTGGGTGGCGAACAAAGGCTGTTCTCAGAAATATTTTCCAGACAGAGTTAGCATTAAAAGCACGGAGGCGATACAAAATAACGGTGGTAAAGATGGGGATGGAGGGAGTTGCTGGAAATACGCAACTAAACTGAAATTTGTGAAATGAGACTTTCGCTCTTCTTGTACCGAGCTTTCCGGTGTTGCTTTCTCCCTTTTGCGAAGCGCGGTTTGCTCGGGGTCTGCGTTGCCTGCCTGTTACCGATACAGCGGCAGAGGTCGATAATTCGTGAAGGCAGGGAGCGGCGTTAGCTCTGGAGGTGAGGCCGCTCGACGGCTCGGGAAGGACGACGTCGCCGGTCCGTCTGAGCCGAGCGCGGCCATTGCGCGAGACGCTCCCCTCTGACCGAAGCCTTTGACTCGCCGCCGAGAGGCTGGGGGTGGAGAGAAACGTCGTCATCTGCCAGATCCCTTTCGAGAGCTCGCAAAACTCAGTGCGAGATGCTCGCTGTTCCCCCCCCACGGCCCCCCTACGCGCCGCCTTTGCCTTTAATCTCATCGCTCCTAAACACTCGCAGAGCGTTGGTCCTGATCGCTCAGCAGAACCCGCTGGCTCGCCCTCCCCCGCCAGGGAAGGCTGCTACCAGTCCCCCGTGTTTGGCAATAGGAGGAACACGGGACATTTTTACGGAGCCCGCTTGTCGGCAGAGCGGGGAGAGGCGCAACCTGCCGCTCAGCGCTGTTTTGCGCGGTTGCTTTCGCCGGCGGTTTTGTGTCTGTTACCCTGTTGTTCTCGTGTTAAACATTTGCCGGAGATGGGAGCAGACAGAAGCAGTCACGGATGCTTAGGGCTCCGTCACATCAGCCTGTAAAGGGATCAAAGCCATCCTTTCATACCACCTTGTTCCTTGCCGTGGAACTGAACCTTTGTCTGTCTGTCTGCCTGCCTGCCTTTTAATTACTCCCAGCAGAGACCTGTGGCTGTAGGTGTGTCTGTCTGTGCTGCCTCGCCGCTCCTCCTCGCTGCTCGGAGGTAACCCTGGGGCGGAAGGTGGGTGCCCAGGGGAGGTCCCCCGTAGAGCAGGAGACCTGGAGAAGCGCCGTCATTTGTTGTAACGCTGCCTTTGTTGGAATACGTGGGAACTTCTTACTCCCGTTACTGCAGCGCTTCTGGTTTCGGCTGAGACGCAGTCGGATGGCTCAAGGAAGTCTCAAGTTCCTGTGACTTTGTGAAAGGCTTACATTTCAAAATGCAAGCTGAGGGGCTCCTTCTGGGGGTGTACGTGGTAGGAAGGATCCGACTCAGCTCATGGGAAGCCAACTGACCTGATAGTCAAATCCCGTTGTCACGCTTGCGGCAGTCGTCAGAAGTCAGCAGCCCCGCAATGCCTCATAAACTGGCAAATCGTACCGGTATTAGCCGCCTGATGACAGTACGTGTCAGAGAGGGGAAGAAGCATGCGTAACGTTCAGAACAGACCTGTGAGAGCGTACAGGGTAGCGTGACAGCTATTCTTCACTTCGGTCTCCCTTACGAGCGTGCGAGATGAAGAGCTGAAGCTTCGCTTCGGGTACCCCAGCAGTGTCCCGCCTGGTACGCCCCGAGCTGGAATGAGAAGTGGGCCAGGGGATGGTGAAGGTTATCTCGTCCCTCGGGAACGCACCTTTGACCATCTGCACGCCGAAGGACGGTTTCCAGGACAGCGTGAGCTCCTTTACGAGCTCATCTGTCACGCGGGAGAAATTGCAAGGCAGGGTGGAGATGCCTGAGCGTTTCTGGCCAAAATGAAGTTGGGCAGCAGTGGGTGTGGGTGGAATCCCACGCTGACATTTCAGATACCTTCAGCTAAAATAAGAGATAATTGCAAAGCAGCAGTGGTAAATGTCGTACGTTCTGCTCCTGTAAAAGAGATGAAGCAGTGCAAACAAGTAGGCAAAGATCATGCAACCGATGAAGATCACTATGAGTAAGTACAGAAGTATAAGATCAACCTATATTCGTACTGCCAACTTTTTTAGCTGCCGAAATGTAACGATTATGTTAAACACGTGGCTTTCCAAGCAAATCATGTTAGGCCTGTTTGTGGGTGTACTGTACCGTAGGAGGTGGTAACTCTGTTCTTTTGCCCCCTTGGATGGGAACACAGGTTAGCACCTCCACCCCAAAGGTGACTCTGGCTTTTCGGGGTGCTCCTGGCTTGGGTTTAGCAGTCTGGAGTAGTTAAAATGGGCTAGGATTGAAAAAAGGCACGCTCCCTTCTCCCCTGAGGACTCCACAAATAGCTCTGTCCTTCGAATTGTACTCGGCTCCACTTCCACCTATTTTCCAACTCGACTCCGGGTTTGATTTGGGATTTTTGTAGGTGTTGAGAAACGGAAGGGTTTCAAGAGGGGACAGGTCTTGTTCTCATTGTCACATTTCCTTGCTTTGTGTTGTCTTTGTATACACCAGGTACCATTCCGAGAAGCCCCTATCATCCTGGTAACGTATTATCAAACGCGAAATGATGGAGTGGCATCCAGGACTTCTGTGGTGATGCACAGAAAAGCGCGTTTACAGTAGAGCAACTCCCTCTTTGCCCGTGCTGTGTTAAACCTCTGGGGGGTTAATGGTTGGGTTTTTTGCCCACAAACTTTGTGCATCTGCATTTCTTGTTGAAGTTTTGCTTTTTTGTTTGCCCGTGATTGCATGGGCTCCAGACCCTCAGCAGTTCCAAAAACGAAACAGCCTGTGGAAACTGTAGAGCGACTGCTGGAAAAGCGTGTTACGATGGTATCAAGACTCTCTTTAATTTATGGAAAAGAAGGGAGGTTAACACATGAGAGACAGAAATCCGCTGTTCTCTTTGTAAGTGAAAGGTCATGTTACTGAGCGCTGCAGGGTGGATTTGTGAAAAACGAGCTCCTGTTTGCGAGGAATTAGAATGAGTCTCTGATTTTTTTTTTTTTTCCACTTGTGACCTTTAAAGATGCTGCTCTTAGATTGATAAGCAGGCTGATGCTTTTAGCAACCCAATCCAAGATTTCATTCTCGTAGAAAGACTATCTTTCAAACGCCGTGGGCTCCAGAAAACGTTCCTTTCTGTAATCCCCTTCGGGGAAAGAAGGGATGCGGTGATGGGATCTTAGCTGACAAACGAGGAAAATTCAGATTTGTTTCAAATGAGTAAAAAGGTAAATTTCCCGTGGTCTAGCGCCTCAGCCGAGGGACTTCCCATACCTCCTTTTTTCCGGCAATTCTGCTTTATTCTTTTTTCACTTTGTTGCCGGGCTTGAAGTGCTCCTGCCCGCTGGGACGGTGGGGAAAGCCTGAGGGAGGGTGCCTTTGCACCCGGGGCCGCCGAGGAGGTGGGTTCTGAGGCGGGCGGGCGGCGGGGCGAGCGGCGGGCGTGCTGGCTGACCGACTGCTTCGCTCCTCGCTGTGGGCGCCTCTACGCGCTCTCGGCTTCCTCAGCCTCGCGGCGCTACCCTACGGGGCTGCTTCTTTTTGCCAAACCCACAGCTGCGCGTCGCTTTTTCGGCTGGTCCGCGCCGCCGGGCTGCCGGCTCGCGGCTCTGGTGGGCGGCGGGACTCCCGGCAGCAGGGGATTTGAGGAAGCCCCCCCGCGCGAGGGGCAGAAGTGACGGCGGCCGCAGGGGTGCTGAACTAAGAAGAACCCTTTCCTTCGCGGTGGAGAGCAGTTCCCTTCCCTTCAGGTGTGCCGGCGCATCCCGCAGACGTGCCGAGGAAGCTCCCTGCTCCTGCGTGGCTCTCGTAATGAAATGGAGGGCTGGCTCCGCGAGCTCGGCACTCTCGCTAAGAGGCTTTCGCTGTGTTTATTTTACGTTCCTAGAGCGCTTTTTGGCAGCGAAGCGATGTGGCTGCAGGCACCCTTGGTATCTGAGTTCCTGCGGCAGGACTCTCCTATGCGGTTTGTATCATAGAGTCGACCTGTCGCCGCCCTGGGCGCTCAGGCGGGAGCGTGGTTCTTACAGGGTGAAAATTCGGTGCAGAGAGGTGGGTGCTTTTCTGGTGACGGCTCCTCGCGTTGCCCTTGGTCATCCCTCACCTTCCAGTTCAGGCAGAAACTGGGGGAGGTGGCTTCTACCCAACCTGTGCTCTAAACCACGGGAGAGCGATTAACGTGGGTAACTCCGCCGTATTGTTTTGTTGGCCGTTGCCGGGGGGGATGCTGACGCACGAGTGATTCTCTCGCCGCGGTTCCGAGGCTGTTTTTCTGACCCGTTTCCCTGTTTTGCGAAGTTTGCCGTTACTTATCCCCGTGATGCCGAAGCGCTTGCCCGTGAGGCGGTTCTCCTCCCTGCGGTACGTGTTGGTCTCCCGTGACAAAGAGCTGATGGGCTGCCCTTCAGCCTCGGCGACTCTGACCCCAGCGAAGGAGGAGGCACGCCGTGCTGCCCAGTCTGCCCCCGCTTCGGCTCCATCTGGGTGTCGCCCCTGCCAGACAGCCTCCCTCCGGCAGCGTTACTGACCCTGTCCTATTTTAGGATGCTCCTCGTTCTCTGCGGACAGAAGATGCCTTCGCCTTTGTACTCGGGCGAAACTTTTTAGGTAAAGGTGCTGAATTTCTTCCTAGTCCCGGTACAGATTATGAAACAGCAAAGACTGCGTGCAAAAATCGGAAAACTGTAAAAATGCGGTTGGCGAACAACGCTCGGAGTCTCGGAGCGTTGTCTTTTGCTAAACGGCGCGCTGAGGTCCGATACGTCAAAGTGACGTTACGAGGCCTGGACGTCCGCGTCATCGGCACCCCTTGCGAAGCAGAACGGTCTCCCTTCCGCGGCGAGACAGCGCGGCCTCGCCTGCAGGACGCGGCCGCGCGACGCCGGTAAAAGGCTATTGCCGAAAGCCAAACTGCCTGTTCCCCGCAAGGAGAGCGGGCAGAAAGCGGTAGCGATTACGCTCTTTATTTTACAGTATTCACTCGTGAATGCCGCCCTTGCGTGGGGACAATGCGTTGGCAGCGCCGCAGCAGCACAACGTCAGCGCAATGGAAATCTCGCTGGGCCGGCCAAGTTTCCTGGTTTCGAGCCAGACATCTGGGCTCGGGGTTTTCATGGCATTCTTCAGTAGTTTTAGGAGGCCTCGTAAAGCAGCCTCCCCGGGGTGTTGTGCTGAGAACCGCGTTCCCAACCAGCTACGGAACGGGTCTACATCAGTAATGAGCCCTTGCTTTGGGAAGGGACGGCGGGGAGGACAAAAGCAACACTTCCAATGAAAGCCGCGGAAGCTTTTAACGTGAATAGATGTGGGCTTGCTAATTGGGATCGCCGTGTGAAAGGTTCCCTCTAGCTCTGGTTCTGCGGCCCAAGCTCCAGCCCGGGGGGAGGGCGCTGGTAGCAAGGGAAAACGTCTGAGGAGCTGCGGCTCTTTTGGATTTCGCCGTTAATGATTTTTGGTGATGAGGCACGACTGAGCATTTTTCAGACCAGAAAAGAACGCCACAGTCGTTTCCTCAGTCGGGCGAGTCTCATCGTCGCAAAAAGATCACGCAGTCCTTTGGAAGAGGGTTTGCTTTCTCTGCCTTCAGCACCATCCTCAGCTGTGCCGTGGTAGGAGCCGGAGGAGCTGCTAAAGCCGCTCGTCACCCCCGACCGCCCCGGCGGGTCTGCGGAAAGCAGCCGTCGGGGTGGGGGGGACGGGCGGAAGGTNTGCCGGCGGGCGCTGCGTCACGCAGGCAGGTGGCCGTCCCCCCTGCCACCGGCCGGCTGGCGGGCAGCAGCCCTCCGCCCGGGCAGAAAGCCTCGGCAGGCGGCCGTCGGGATGCTGCTCGCGGTCCCGAAGCACCAAAACCCTCTTGTTGCGAATCACTGGGGACCGGCTGGCAAAACCTTGCAGCTTAGAGTAATGCGGCAGCTTTGCAGCTGCGCGGGCTCGCGGTTACGGGGCTCGAGCTCCCATTCACAAGCAGCCCCAAGCAGAAGTGCAAAGTTGGTGTAAGTGCGCGGCCGGTGCGATAGCAGGGCGCTTCCAGATGAGGAAGCGTATCCAAACGTAGATTTGGTAAACGAACAACCCCCCGGTGGCGTATGCCTCTTGATGTATTGTACTTGGGTATTTTAGAGCTTGCTCCTTCTGAACGCTTTCTTGAGAGTTTGGTAGGTAGCGAAGGAGACGCGAAGTTAGAATAAAAATCCCTTTGGCTTCTGCAGTTAATCATTGCCAGGTCTGCTCAGAGACGGGCATGTTTGAGTCTGTGGGGGTAACTCGCCTTTCAGCGTACGTTTTGCAGATGTTTGCTCAGAAAACGAGCCAAAAAACCCTCTGAGCCAGGATGAAAACCTCGTCCCGCTGGGATTTTGAGTAAGATGACAGGTACAGCGTATATTGCGGTTCCGTCTGAAATACAGCAGTGGTACTGCTTCCCTGCCACCGTTGTGTGGCCTTGTAGCTCCACAGGCCACGGCGAATCGGGGGAAGTGAATGCAAACTCGCAATTTCACATGGAAAATGTCAGGTACGAGGTTTGGAGGGGGGGGGAATCGGTGTTTCCACCGAGCGTGGCTGCGGAGCGGCGGCTTCAATTCCACGTGTGGCGTTCCAGATGGAAGCGAAGAGCGTGGCAGCTGAACTTCCTTCTTTTCTAATTCCCATTTGGTTACGCTGTTGTTTCTTTGGGCGTATGGAAATAGAATTTGACTTCACTCGTTATCCGTTGTCCCCCGCGCTGCCTCCGCGTAGCCGGCTTGCTGCGCGCTCTCAAAATCCTTCGCTTTGTGCAGCAAGGTTTGCTAAAGAGCAGAACGTAACTCGTTTTGTTTTTTCAGGAAATTTTTGCAAAACAGCAGACCCATAAAACCTCATGATTCATGATGGCTTGTTTTGTTCTTGTAACGCAGCCCAAACTAAAAAGCCATTCATCAACCGGCAAAGGCTGCTGGTGGCTGTCTCTGGGTAGCAGGCGAAGGATAATTCATCCCTGGCCGGAGAAAGGCACGTGCTCGCCGGCCCCCTTCCAGGCGCCCTGCTTAGATCTCCCTGTTCAGGGTGGTGACGGGAGGACGAGCTGCTACCAAATTAGAGGTACGCGGTGGGGAAACGAAATTTCCCTCGTCGGAGTCACCCAGCTCACTTTCGGCGCTGAGCATATGGTGGCTGCGTCAGAGCGTTTTTCCGCAAAACCCCAGTGTTTTACCTCATCGGCCGAGCTTAATACATTCCGTTCACGGGATCGCTGTTCCACGGTAACGAGTTTCAAGCAGCAGCCCAAGGAGGCGAGCTGCCGAAGGAGCCGTGCTCGCGCCCTGCGCTTGTTGCGGAGGATGCCGTTGCTCAGGTCTGGGCGAGTTATTAACCTAACTTTGGAGGCGGAACCCTGTGAGCGCCTTGCAAGGATTAAGTGATTTATGATACCTGCAAGCTGGTGTAACTCTTCCAGCTAACAGCTAACCTGCACTACTGACCATATTTCAGCAATACGCAGCCCTGGCAGGTTTAAAAAAAACAACCCCAAAACAAAAGCAGCTTCAGTGTGGAAGCCATCCAAGTGGCGTTTCAGCAAAAGCCATTTTAAAGTTTATAAACAGCTTTTAAAAGCCAGATTGAGCCAGGCTGTAATTGCAGTGACTTGCTAGAAAAATACCCACGATGAATTGTGCTTAATGTTTGTAGCTCCGAAATGTGGAGCATCATACAGTTCGCTGACAGCAGCGTCATTGAAAGGTTGGCGTTCCTGCGTTTTAAGGAAGGGTGTTTTTGACAAGAGCTTGCTATAAACTAGAGGCGTTTTCATAAAGTGTTTTTAAATGCAGGTGATTAGGGTGGGGAATTTCTCTTGCTCGCGGATGCAAATGCAACTCCCCAATAAAACAGTCAACTGCTGAAAACCCAAACTTCCACGACTGTGCTGCCGAGTTATTTCTTGTAGAGTACTTCCTTTAAAAATGAGTCTTTTTTTTAAAATATTCTGCCCTTGATGTGCCGAGTACTAGGGGGCCAGTCTTACGGTTCCTTAAAAGTCGGCAAGGACTTTTAAGGGGAGGAGGGGAGGGGAAGGCAGGACACCGGCGTGACCCCAGGTTGAGAAGCCGGAGTTGGAAGGCGGGTGACGGGGACCAGCGAATCCCTCCGGCTGAGCATCCCTCTCTCGTGCCCGTGCTGGGCTCCTCGGGAGTGTTTCCAAGATCGGCGGCACCAGCCGGCACCCGGGACACGTTTGCCTCTCGTCGCGTCGAGGAACTCGGTCGCTGGTCGCTGCGATCGTCTAATCCTGGCTAAAAAAGGTAAACCCTGCCGTGAAGCCAGGCGCGGCAAGAAGCTGCAGATTTTTTGTGACGCCGGCCACGCTGGTGCCGCGTGCAGGGAAGGAGAGGCTTTATTTAATTCTAATAACAGTAGAGAGAATGTTGGCTTTGTGATAGTCCCGGGCACAGCTGTTCCCTAATATCCACGGCGGTACGCGATACGAATGGCTAGCAAGGTATCAAGCCTCTAGGATGTTTTCCTTGCTTTTCAGTGCTTGAATGGATTGCATTAGTTTATTGGAATAGCGCTGACTTTGTGCTCGCGGTAATTAATTCCCTTTTCCGGGCTGGGGGGGAAGGTTGGTTATAATTTCCTGCATTCTTTTATCATAAGGCAAAAGGAGAAACTCAGAATAGCGAACAGATAGGAGCGCTGCATGCATGCATGCATTTTAAATTCAGTTTCAAGCAGTTAAGAAGATGGATTTTTGGTGAGGCGGTCTCTCCGTATTTGCACGCAGTTTTAAGCCAAGGTGACCCGGAGGGCTGGTGCTGGGACGCGGCGTCCGTTTCCGAGATGGCTGGCGGTACCTCCAGCTGGCTGTAACGGCAAATCTGCACCCCCCTCCTGTCGGAGGGCAGGTCGGTGGGCTGGGAGACGGGAGTTTTACCCGCGAGTAGTTCTCATGCTGCAGGGCGGGCAGGGGGAGGATTGGTGGGAGGGGGGGACAAATTTACCCCGGCCAAACTCCTTCCATCTCTGGTCCGTGGGCTTAGAAACGTGGCAGATGAGCGTGTCCTCCCGCTGCCCTCCCTGTCCCGAAGGACAGCCCTTCCGAGGACCGCCAGCCGAGGGCCGCCGCGAGCGTGGGAAGGCGCTGCCGGAGGGGGTGGGCAAAACTCGCTTGAGAACCCAAAGGGCAAAAAAACCTGGGGGAAGAATGAGTGTCTTGGGATGTTTTCACTGATTTTGGGGTTTTTTCCCCAAAGGTGGCAAGCACCTCGCAGCTCTCGCTGTTCTCGGGTCCTCTCTAATACCACTTTTGCTTCGCGGCCCTTGCTATCCGCAGGATGCATTCCCGTCAGAAATAAGGTGGCTGAAAGATGGGCAGCAGGGGCTAACGCACGAGCAAAATGGCCCAGGCAGTAGCGGCCCAAGTCCTGGCAAAAACCCGACCTTAATACCGGCGTGTGGTTTCCAGTAAGGGCTGCGGTCGGTTTCCCATGGCTGCTCTGAACAGCCGCCGGCTGGTTCCTTGTAAGCATCGCGGCAGCCCCGGGCCGGGAACGGCTTCAAATCTTTCAGAAGAGGCACGAAGGCAAACCGAGAGGAAATTCGGGTATGTGAAGCACCGCTCGCTTGCTGCGGTCCTTCCCTTCTCCCTCTGCGGGCGCAGCGGGTTCCCCGAAGCCTGGAACACGGGTGCGAAGGAGATGCTTGAGCAGAGAGACGGCTGCTGCCGCCGCGGAGCCGCGGTGCCCGGCGGAGCAGGGCGGCGGGAGGAGGAGGAGGAGGAAGAGGAGAACCTCACCCGCTTAAAAACACGCCTTTACGCAACTGCAGTAAGGGGGGAATTAATAAATGCTTGCAGAAACATTCAGCATTCACTCCTTGCTACTTCTGGATTTGTACAACAGCATAATTTTTTTAATGATGGGTAATGATGAAGCATCAATTTCCAATCTGGGTTTTTTTGCCTTCTCTTCTGTCTAAAGCTGCGAAGTCAGGGAGCTTGGCGTAGTTTACAGTCAACTGGGTGCCTGCGATCCTTATTGATGGAGCTGATAGCTGCTGGTGTTTACCATGTGAATATCAAGGAGGAGCAGTAAATTGAAAATTGCTTCTAATGGGCTCAGTTTGCATGTTTTAATGCTTCTCAGGAGAAAACAAGAAATGTTGAGATTCGAAAGTAGAACAGGCACAGCAGTGTCTGGTAACGCACGTTGCTTGTGTTTTCCTTCCTTTACAGTTCGCGTCCCCGTTGTGGCAGCTCGGACGCCCCCTTAACCGCAAAGCAGACGCAAAAACGTCATTTTGCCTGGGAGCCGCTGCGGCAGGCGCCGGCGGGCACCGCCGCGCGTCCCTCGCGTGGCTCCTCGCGTCCGAGCCGGCAGCCCGAGGCACCGGGGAGCTGCGACGGCTGCGCTGTCCCCGGGGAGGAGGCGGCGGCACCGTCCTGCCATCAGGCAGCCGCCACCCTGCCGCCGGCGTACGGGCCGTGGTTCGACGTCGCGCTCCGCGTTGGCAGCCGGAGGCCCGTAGCTTGAGCGTGATGGGAAAGCAGAAGGTGCTAGAACAAAACAGGATCCTAATGAGCAAAAGCAAAACGTGCCGGTGCCCGCTGACACGCACCGAAGTCCAGTAAATAATTTCTGCCTCTTTTCGGAGGGTTTTACGGAGCGGCGCTGGGCACGCCGGCGTTCGTCTGGCAGAAACGCGCTCGGTGGGGTTGTCGTTTGGGACCGCGGTCAAGGTTTTGCACGAGGTTGCTCGCCCTGCCCCTGCGTTTGGGGTTCTCCTGCAGTCCCCTCCCTGGCGTTAGGGCGCAGGAGTTGCCCACCGCCCCGCCGGCCCGGGACGGGAACGCAGCAGAAAATGTACCGTTTCGGTCAAAAAGATGAAAATACGGAATGCGAAGGCTTTTCTTGCTGCAGTTTTGCCTTGGAGCGTGCTGCTTCAAAGACAGCAGCGAATTGAAGTCTCTAGCTGTAGCTGTCTCGTTCTGTCTTGAGGCAGTGTTTTGATAAATGTTGATGAGTTTAACTGTAAAGCTAAATGACGTTTATAGCACGATGTATGCTTTACCCGTTCCTTAATTATATCTAATGGTGTGGCATGTAAAAGGCATTTACCATTTTACTTTTGTTTCAAATGACAATCTGAACCTCAAGGCCTATGGGTTTTTGTACAAAGATGAAGACTTAATTAAAAAGTGGAATACAATCCATTTTTAAAAGGCAGCTGCAGCTTTAAGAAATATGTGATAAAATTGAGGAAGCGCTTGATAAGAGAGGAGTACTTTGCATTCGGAGGCGTTGGGCTCCTGTGGCTCGAGCCGGTTTTGGAACGCTGGGCGAGGGGCAAGGTTGTCCCTCCTCTCCTCGCCTGCCCTCCTGCCGTGGCAGGGTGCTGCAGAGCCACCGTCCCCGTCCCCGCATCGGGTCCCCGTCCCCACATCGGGTCCCCGCCGGGGCAGCGCGCCGCGCTCCGCTCGCCGGCTCTGGGATGGATCGAGCGTCGGAGCGGGTTTGGGCGCGACCACGTCCAAAAGTGTTTCCTTTCTCGTTATTTCTGTGTTTCTTTTATGGTCTCGTTGCTGCAGCTCTGGAGGCAGCAAGGGGGATTGGGCGAACGCAGTTTATAAAACCATGGTTTTGTTTTCGTGTGCAGTATACGGTTTCTTTTCCCTTCCTTCCAACTTTGCCTTTGTCCTGTTAGCCGGCAGACACAGATTCTCTATTGAAAACAAGGCGTGAAGAATGAGTCTGCATCGAGCAAGCTGCCTCTTTAAAAATAAACACTGGCTCAGAGCTCTGTGCCTTCCGCTCAGCTGGCACAGCACTGACAGCAGGCAGGAATGTGTTCGGGAGCATCTGCCCTTTCTCTTCTTTTCCTGGGTTTAGTCAAAGCAAATCCCACGGGTGAAAGGGAGGAAAAAAAAAATACCAAAATGCATTTTATTTCCCCTAGGTTGGAAGAACTACGGGGCGGAGGCTGAAGGGGGGGGCGTGCAGGATCTGCAGCGAGTAGATTAATGTTTAAAGACATTAGCATTGGTCTTTTACTAACATTTATAAATCCGATGGGTGGCAGATTGAGGGCCGATTCCACATTTTTTCTTCCCCTTCTGCAAAATAACAAATACGGTAGAATAGCTCTGGGAACTGCCTGTATCGCAGGGATGAATCAGGACAGTCGGTGTTGCAGGAGACTTAAAACTTACAAATATGTTGCCCTTTAGGGTAGCGTTCATCATTGTGTCTGGTCGGGAATCTAGACTAAAGGCTTTTGTTAGAACGTACCTTTCTGGAAGTATGAACTGGAAGGAGCTCTCCCTGTGATGGTAGTGCCGCCGCTGCGGAGGTTTCCCCCCGCCCCGTCTTTTTGGGGGTGTGCCTAACCCCGGCTGGCGTCCCGTGGGCATTTACGGGGCCCGTCTGGTAAAGGCGTGAAGCGGAAGCTGCCTCAGCGCTTTCCCGGGAACAGGCGGGCACTGGGAAGAGGCGAACGGAGCCGGCGCTGCTCGAGCCTCTCGTTGCCGCGGCCAAGGACCTGCCCTTCCTTCCCCCCGTAACGCGGGCTGTGCCGAAGAGCGGGCAGGTAACGCGTGTGAGCAAAGCGACTGGAAAAGCTGGTGGGAATCGAGATGGGCTTTTCTGCCGTGACTGCCAACTGGGAATTAGCTTCAAAGGGCAAAATATAAAGCCGACTTAATCCGTGGAGGAGAACTCATCCTCGTGCGTTCAGTGTTTGACGGGTTTGTACGTGGAGGGGTAGTTTAGATGTACGAGCTCGCGGTTGTTCAAGCTGGTGAATATTTTGCCTTCTCGTTTTATGTAACAGTAAACGCGTCGGATCAAAGTTCTGCGGGTGTTTTATTGAAGGCTTACAAAATAACTTGTGTGTATAACGCAGCAAGTAAAGCGGTGTAATTTAAAGCTGACTGCGTGCTGTCTTAACCAAAGAATGGTAATTGGTCAGAATACCCCAAGAAAAGTATTGTATTCCAATTTATTATCTAGTATCCCGTTGTGCTTTCAGATGTTTTCTACAGGTTTGCACATTTGTTGTTAATTTTGTCGTTTACTTCTTGGCTGTGGCGGTGGCAGAACTAAAGATCTCAGATCAGCTTTAACTTACATGTGCAGGCAGTTAAGGGAGGTCCTTTCTTTAGGAAGGAGATGGGGCTGATGCTGATCAAAATTCGTCTTGGGTGCTTTATGGAAATAAAGATTTCTTGGGTTTAAAAGAGATTATTAAGCTGCGCATTGTGACAGATTCTACTGGCAGTAAGAAAAAAGGGATGTTAAAAGATCTGCAAGAAAGAGGTTACAGCTCAGGATGGAAGCTATCTGCTCATTAGAGTAAAATGAAACCCGTCATCTGACTTGAAACAGTTTTCCTCGTTATCGGAAAATCCCATCATCCTGACTAATCCGTGTTGGGGTTTTTCGGGGGGCGTGGGCGCTGCGCCTGGAGCGGGTGCTGTAGCATCGAAGGCTTGAGCGCGTACCAAAGCGGGCTTCAGCAGTAGCGGCACCTTCACAAAACGCTTGGAAATCGCAAAGAGCGTCTCGGAGAGGAAGGCTGGGGGTGGCTGGTGTCCGCCGGTGGCTGTGTGCGCAGGGTGCCGCGGGAAGGTCCCCCCCGCCGGTTCGGGCCCCGTGCCGCCGGCGGGGAAAGGTGGAGCGAGGGCGGAGGGGTGCGTGGCCTCCGGAGGGGTGCGTGGCCGGTGCCGCGGCGAACCCCGAGCCCCTGCGGTGCCCAAACAGAGGTGGCGGTGCAGGTGACAAAGGTTCTCTCCTTCCGTGCCGAGGGTTTCGGCGGAGGCTGCCGCGGCTTTGAAAAACTGAGTGTTTCAGCCGTGCTCCCTCCTCTTCCCTGCAGCAACCGGCTGTGCATCAGACTTCGGCTCCTAACGGAACAAGTCATGACAGAGGGAGGAAATTCCGCGTGTGTTTTAAACTCCGGATTAATCAAGGTCTCCTTCCTTAGATCTAGGCCGTGTGTGTCCTTGACAGCGATGTAGCTGCAAGATAAAATGCAGAGAAGGAATTCTGTAGTAGGGCGACATTAATAATAAATGAGTGTTGATCCTAATTGAGTATTATTTAAACACAGGGAGTGGAGGCAGCAGGCTGCTGGGGCCGTCTCACGCTGTCAGACGACTCCTCCCTTGCTGATGCTGCTTCCGAGCGGTGGTCGGGAGACCGACGCGCTGGATTTTGGGTGGTGTCCTTGACAGGCGATGGCTTGCTGAGCGTGAGGAGGAACACGAGGGAGAGGCACCTGCCTTGCGTTTCTTCTGAGGCTGTGCACCGCTTCGCCTTTCACTGCACTTTCGCTCGCTCCTCCACGCTCTTCCTCGCTTCTCCCTTTTTGGTGTCCCCCCCACGGCCCCCTTCGGAGCCCGCAGGCGTCTCTCGGGGGGTGGCTTCCTCCTCCTGCCTCCCTTCCGCAAAAAGGTCCCCGTGTCTCCTGTGTACAGTGGCCAAGGAGCGGTGCGCTCACCGATGTCCTTTGGATGATGCTCCGATAAACCCCTGACCTTAGGAGAGCAAGACAGTCTCTAATAAGCGACCTTTTATTGTCTTGCAGTGGGCTGTCAACTTCCAGAATAAAAGCAAGAGAGCAGCTGCTTCTGTTTCTTGAAAGCTATTCTTCTGGAAAGCTAGTTAAGCTGTTTGAGCATCCCTACATAGGTAGATAGATATTTATAGATAAAATAAAAAGCTGCAGTAGCAACATCTTTTATTTAACAACTGTCAGACGGGTTAAGAAATTAGTTCTAAACTAGGAAGAACGTAGCACACAGCTTTCCAACTCAGCCGTGGCAGCAAAACATGTAAATTGTGCTTTTGGACATCAGAAGCTCCATTGTGGCGAGCGTGACTCGTAGGATTCCTCCTTCGAACGGTCCGAACTCATTAACTTGAAATACCGTCGTACTCTGAAAGACTAAATTTCTGGCAATTGTTATGAATTGCTTTCTGTCACAAGATTTGGTGAGAAAGGGGGAATGAAAACCTGAGATGTGCAGAACAACAGGCTTTGTTGCAAAACCGGCACTAACGCTGCGAGCCGTGCCGAAATCTTCCCCGCCCGGTTCCCGGGAGCCTCGTTGGCCGTGCCCCCCGCCCCGGGCAGCGACAGATAAGGTCCGTATTGATCCTCAGCATCCGCCGACGGCAACCTTTGAAGGGACAGGCGACGTATGGCCGTGGAATTTTATCTATCGCTATCTGGGTAATAGAAAGACAAGCATGACATCTAATCCCCGCGCAGGCGGCAGGTCGTACATCTGCGCTGATGTGGTTACCGGTGGTGGCAGGAGTGCGAGGGGAGGGGGGCGAAGCGGCGTTGACGGGCGCCGGGGAGTCAGGAGATGCTTTAGTGGCCAACAGTGCACGGGTTTTTACTCTTAAGACCCAAAGAAATGTTTTCCCTCGACCGCTGGCCGGGGCGCGGGCCGAGCGGTTTGTTCTGCCAGGCGACGTACCCCGTGCGTGCGGAGCCCCCGTCAGCGCTCTCCCTTCGGTTCGCCTTCCGGAGAATGCCCGGATTTGGAGGGCTGCTTCTCCGGAGGGGTCAGCTGGAAGCGGGGCGCTCCCAGCTCCGGCCGCCTCCGGAGTCAGCGTTTTAATGATTCGGGGGGGGAGCGTGCCGCAGCAGAGGAGCCGCTTTCCTGCGGAGTAGCCGTGCCTAGCCGCCTGCGTAGCGGCATTTCACATCGCTTCTCTCTCTCTCTGCACCATTTTGGTTACAAAGCAGCAGAAAGAATTCCCCAGTGCCATTTCATCAGGCAGAAACTCGCAAATGTTGAAAGCAAACACAGCCTCTGGTGTCAGTTCGGAGCTATTGTCGTCTGTTATTCGTGCTCTTCTAGCAAGAAGAGCTGTAAAGGTGGCTATAGCGGTTTTTTCTCCACAAATTTAGTAGCTGTGCACAACTGGCTCGAATTCGCAGTGTATTTTTCTGAAGCGTATGTTTCATAACGTCAACACGCTCCCCCCCAATAAGTAATTTTTAGCAGAATCTTGCAGGTTCTCCCTGAAGCGCGGAGAGGGAGTGGGGAGGGGAGTGTGAGCTGTAGCCGGGCGGGAGCTGGGGAAAGGAGTCATCTGCCTGGCCGGGCGCGTCGCTGCTGAAGGGTGCCGAGAGCGTTCCCGCGTTCCCGCGAGCCTGCTAAAATACGTGCCGAGGAGGAGGGGAAAGAGGTCCCTGCGGCGACGGAGGCCGAGTAAAGCGTGTGGCGAGAAGACGAAGGAGCTGGCGCTGAGGGCGCTGGGCGGCAGGAGTGGTTTTGTCCCTGCAGACACCGTCAGGGAAGCTCGCGGAGGTTCCCCGTGAAGAGCAGAAGCCTCGCCGTAGCCAGTCCAGCTTACGGCGTGGCGTGACCGGCCGTCCAAAAGCACGTACGAGCTCGTCACCCTGGGTTTGATGGTTTGGGGGACACGTGGCGAGGCCTCCCATCTCTTTTTCTGTTCCCTCTTCCGAGAAATGATAAACCTTTGCGCAGAAGTGGTCTCTAACTTTGAAAGTAGAAGGCACATCGTACGTCGCCAAGGGGTAGTTCCTTCGTTGCAATGCACTTCGTTGGTGATCGGCGGTACCTGTCTTTTTACGGATCCGTGATACTGATGTTCTGGGAATAGTTTCTGTGAACGTTAATTCCACCCCCCCCCCTTTTTTCCCCAAACGGAAAGTGATGCTTTTAGCATCATCGGGTGATACCAAAACTGGTAGCAACAGAGTCAGCAGTGTCCTTTCTCAGAGCAATTCTTTTGAACTTAGCTGTAGCGGTAAAGGAAGAGTAACATGCATTCAGTTCGAAAGTAAAAATACATTGGTACAGGGTGAGCGTTACCGTATCAATTTGCTGTAGTCTAAGCTTCAGAGCGAGAAGCTGAGCTGCGATATCCCCTTCCCTTCCTGTCGTTCCAGCAAGACCTGCTCAGCTGGGTTCTGGGGCTGCACTGCGACGCCTTGCCGGAAAGTAGCTCTCGGGGCTCAGAAAACAGGGCTTTCCACAGGGCAAAACTTAACGGCAGCCTGCTGGAGGTGACAGACCTGCACAGCAGAACAAACTTGAAAACGAGGTTTTTCTAGAATTCTGTTTGTTTGCCACCGTTACTCGTCTTTGAAGAGCTTTTTGCCCTGGGAAGCGGAGTTGCGTTTTGGCCGCCCTGGGTCAGCTGCTGGCCGTGCCAAAGGTGTTGAAAGGGAAGAAGAGCCACCCGAATGCAGGAAAATCTGAGAGATACTTGGCTCGGGGTCACAAAGCTGGTAATTAGATCTTATTAGAAGAGAAAGTTGCCGTTTCAAAATGTTACTTGTAAATCTTGGTGGAAACCAAAAGGATGAGGATCAACTGAAAAGAAGAGTTGTTCAGAGATGCCCACGCGTGGCTCCAGACTCCCTGGCCTCGGAGGGTTTCCATTAGGGATCCTGCACAGGCATAAGCAGCAGCAGGCTGCCTTTTCTCCTGCCTTCCCTTCGCCCTCGGGTTTTTGCAATAAGCTTTTTCTATGCAAGTGGATGAGGACATCCCTATCTCCGTATACTTCAAATACACGTTGAGGAATGCAGGGTGGGTTTCAGTGGGTGTTTTTAAGCATTGCTTTCCAACGCCAGACCCGATCCTTTCCATCGCTGGTGCAGGACCTCTCCGGCTCCAGCAGCGTTCGCGGGTGCTGAAAGCCACGTCGCGCGGTCGCCTGCGTACGTCTGTTTTGTAGGTGGCCTGATCTAAAATTATTATCGTTCTTTCACCTGTAAAAGATGTCATGAGATTAGCTCTGTAAAAAGCAATTGCCTCTTCTTGCCAACACAGTTAGAGCGGATTGTCCGGTTCTTCTCAAAAGTTCAGGTGTGACGATTGTAGCGCTTCAAAACGGTCTCTCGAGGCTGCAAGACCAGATGCACTGAGCTCCAGCAGCTTCTTCCAGCGCAGCGTCGTCAATCCTCTTCTCCCTCCTTGAAGCAAATCTGCAGAGAAATTAAACGGCGGCTTGATTTCCTCCGTCTCCCTGCTCTGTAAGGCTCCTGTATCTGATCACGACAGAAAGTCTCTTTGGCTCCTGCAGTCTTCCCGAAAAGACGGTTCGTGATGTTTATTTTAAAGGGATGCTATCTCCATGATGGATGGCGAGAGCATAGGAACTGCTCAGCGCAGAGAAGTACCACCAAGGAGACAAAGCTTTTGCAGTGGGCGGATTGCTAGGTGTTTATAAAAGCGGCTTAATGTTTATCTCGACTTTGGCTGGTTATTTAACCACCACGTTCCTTTTAGGAAGCTGAAATTGATAGATGAGTTTTGACATTCAAATTACATTAATTCCGTGGATTGATCACGGTGTCATTTTTTCCCCGAGCACATGAACAAATAGTTTGTGTATCTGTGTGGGTTGTTTCATTTGTCTCAACTTATTAAGAGGAATTTTGTTTAGGTTTATGGGCTTACATAGTTCAGGTATCATGAAAATTACTCTTTCCTGCCGGTATCCTGTATACTGAATCAGCAGCGCTGCTGCTCGTGATAGAGTACCTGTGGCTCGTGTTTTGTTAGAAAGTGAAGAATCGTGCTCACCAGCACGTATTTTTAATCTTGCCCTCTCTTCTCCCTGACGCTTCACTCTATCCTGGTGTGCTACAAGTGGAGAAAGAATTGATTTTAAATGTGACCGCTGCATACGAGCCAAGGTCCCTGGGCTGTGTCCAGCTAAGAGGAGCTTGTTTGAAACACAATTTACTTGTCTATGTCTGTCTTTGCAGTCTTAAAAGCAAAGACTGCCGTGGTCTAAGGCGGAAGGACAAGTGCACCAATGAATTGTATAGGTTCCAGCCAACGCGGCTCCTCAAGTGTTGCATCCCTCCATCTTGCTCCCCCTTCCAGTACGTGTAAAATGCGGTGCCGTTTTTTGCGTTGCACAGAGAGATTGAGTGCATGAGGCCGGGGGGTTGCTCTGGGTAATGAAGGAAACATGCATAGCATTTTTCTTCCTTCCCCTCGCATTGCAGGTACCTGTTTCAGGTGTTACACTTGCTCATTAATATTGTATACATAGGTTGCACATATACGGCAGTTCCCCCTGAAGCCCACCTCGGAGGCGGCTTCTTTCACCTTCCTTTCCCCCTCCATCGGCAGCGGTGCCTTACACTCGAGACCAAGGTGATCAAAACTCCAGGCCGGGTCTTGGAGTCTGACCGTTACGCGCATCGAACGCCGGGGAGAGGATCTGGACTTTGTGCTGGACTTACCAACAGCAAACTGTTGTCTAATACAAGGACAATGCACGGGGGCTTTTATAGTCCATTCACGTGTCAGAGATGAAAATTGGTTTTTTAATTCAAATCTATTTTGAATACCCCCAAGTCCGTTGGGTTTTTTCCCCACTGGCCCTGCTCGTGCCCTGTCCCCCTCTCCCCCCCCAGGTATTGCTAATTGGCAGGTGAGTTAAAGTTGGTTTTCAACAGTAGCTTTCATTTGCTTCTCTCAACTTCTGTGATTCTATGCTGGGTCCATAAACTTTGTTTCCCGGCCCCCCCCAGTCTTTCCTGTTCTGTGACAACATGTTGTAATGCTGTAAATGTGTCTACTTTAATGCTCCTCAAAATATTTATATACTGCCAGTAAATATTTACCAAGAAACTTCCTGAAACGTTGACATGAAGATGGGTCTAAAGAGTTCTCGCTTCACGTTGCATTTTTATTTAATTTAGGGTTTGTAATTGATGCTGTTCACGGAAATAACTTTCTTGTCTCGGTAGGCGGGAGCGGACAGGAATACAGATACCCAGGAGCGTTACCGTGTACGGTCTGGCGCTCTCGGTTCTTTAGGTCAGCGGCGCAAGAGGGGCTTTGTGGCCCAGGGCCGGATTGGGCGCCCTGTGACTCGGCGTCAATCCGCAGGGTCCGTCAGGCTGGAGATGCCGGCCGCTTCGGACCGCGCGTTCAGCGCGTCCTTGCGTGCGCCCTGCCCGTCGCTGGCCCCGGGGGACAATAAACGCCTCCTCGAGAGGGACCCTGACGCCAGCCTGGACCGAGGTGCGGGACTCCTAAAGCCATCAGTCAGCGCGCTTAATGTAGCAGCACCCCGGCACGAAAAGCTTCGGCGGCTTGAACTTCAAATAATTTATTTCTAAATTACTTCTACTGTAATTCTTATTAATTCAAATAGGCTTCTAAGCTGATGTAAAATTCAGTAAACGCAAGGAACAGTTTAATGAATTGAAAATAGGATCGAGTCTTTTAAAGTAAACGTAAAAAAATATGCTAGCAATAATTGCTTAGATGGAAATCGAATCTTAATAGCTTTGTTAATGATTTGTAGTGAATATTGTGCTTATGAGAACATACCAAGCTGATCCTTGTGCAAGAACCTTGTTTTGAATGGCTTTGATAAAATTATTCCCCAGAAGCAGTTAGTAACGTTTAATATTTTTTGCTTGCACCTCTTCTGAGATATTTGAACGTCGTCTAGGCTGGAGCCTGCCTGTGGCAGTTGGGGATCGGTTCCGCGCTGCTGTGACGCGTCCGCGGGTTTTCCTTCTCTCTCGATAGCCCTTGGGGCCTGCGCGGTCGGTACGTGGGCGGTGGCTTTGGGGACCTGTCCCCAAGTGCAGACGGGGAGACGCGTGCCCGGGGGGGACGTGGGGCAATGCTTCGGTCACTAGGTCCAAAGTAGTGGCTACGACGACACGTTGTCACCTTTTAATGGGTTGTCCCGCCCGCAATTGTCTGTAGTCAGCTTTAAACCCCCTGGACTGGGTATGAAGTCTTGCACCACGCAGACGGGAAGTTCATTTTGATAAGTAACAGGGTTGTATCCCCCGTAGGTTATAAAACTTGACAAACTTGGGGATTACAGCGGTTAGAAATGTTCAAGAACACTACGTTAAGGGCACTGGTCGCGTGGCGGGATGGCTGGATGCTCGTCTTCAGTTCTGAGGGATTTGAGCAGGATCAGCCTGAGGAGAGCGGAGCAGGAGCAGGAAAAGGTCCGTGACGGGCTCTTTGCACCTCCTGCGACGGGCCTGGGGAGCTCTCCTCTGGTACGGGTGTTATGCTGTTTGGTAACTACTGTTCGTGTTGCTGCTCAAAGTTCATCAATCTGGGGAAAAGAAATTTATTCCAAGAGGGCAGAAAAATGTGCCGAGACTTGAGCTTGGTGCCGTCAGGCGTGGAAAGGAGTCTGACGATTTATCAGTCTCTCTCTTTCCAAACGACGCAAACTTTTTGTCAGACATTTATTTCCAAGGCATGTCAAATAGTAAAAGTAAGTCAAAAAGAAAGAAAGATGGAGACAATGCAAGGCGAGAGAAAAACTAGAGCATAAATAACGTCCCCAGATTTACCGTTTGCAAACTTCACCAGAACGTTGCGGTTCTGCGTTTTGCATGGCTAACCTGGGGGCCGAACCGTCTCCCTGCGGGTCTCTGTGCGAAGGCTTCTCCTGGCCACCCAGCCCGTGGCCAGGTGCCCACCTACCCTCGCGTCCTTTGGCGAGTCGGCGCTCAAAGTGTCGACATTTCTCCCGCTTCGCTTTGCCCGCCGGCCCGTAACGCCCGCGCGGTTTGGAAGCAGGCGTTGGTCGTTACCGAAAGGGGCTGCACTTGGCATTCCCCTGGCTGGGTCCCTCGGGTGGTGTCCCCCGCTCCTGCCTTGGCTCCGCACCCCTCCGGCTCGCTTTCCAGTCTTGACGAGATTCCCCGTAGCTATGGAAAAATCGAAATGCAAAGCGCTTTTTTCAAATTCCCATCCTCTGCATTCTTTACCACGTGAAGCCAATTTCTCAGCGTGCATGTGATGTAATGGTTCGATTCATTAGGAGGAGAGTTTTCGAGGTGATGACCTGTAAATGATTACAAGGCTCCCACAGCATAATTGCATCAAATTCTTTTTTTCCTGCCTCTGGACATTAATAGCGCCTACTGATTACACAGAGTGAGTAAAAACCGGTTCCCTGAAGTCTGTCTACTCAAGTCAAAGGATAAATGCTTCTTACAGCGAATTGTTCTTTCAAGGTAATTTAACAAAATTCATCTGTTGAGGGAGGAAGCGCATTTCTGCCGTTTCCATGCGTGTGGCGTGGCACTTGCTCCCCTGCGGCCGGTACGAGTATGAAAGCGTGGAGGGGCGCGTGGCGGCCAGCGAGATCTTCCCCTCGTCCTCTGCCTTTGGTCGCGCTTTAAAATACAGCGGAGAGAATGTGCCGGGATAAAACGGCTTCCTTGCAATAAAAAGCGTGCTCCATGGTGAGGCCATAGAGCGGTCATTGTACAAACAGCCGCAGTCCTTTTTCCTCTCTTCCCGTCGTAGAGCTCCCTTCCAACTACTCCTCTTTAACTTAGTGGTGGCCAGGGCGGGGGCCGGGGGGAAGATCCGTATTTGTATTCCCCGGCACGGCTGTTTGAGCGTTTGTCGTGCGGGTAATTGTATCTGGGCAGTGACATTAGTACCGGTCCCAGCAAAAACCAAACGTGGCTGTGCAAGNCTCCTCCGTTGCCCGCCCGAGGTTCCCCCTGCGGAACATCCCAGTTCTTGCTCGGCGAGGCCGGTCAGATAAAAGCCCGAGGTGGTTTTGGCAGAGCGGCCGGTGGGTTGTGCCGCTGGGCAGGGTTCGGGAGAGCGCTGAGCGAGGGGCGGCGGGGGGGCTCCTCGTTGCCCGGTGAACCTTGCGGGCGTCGTTTCTGAGTTTGCTCTTTCATCTTTGCTCTCTTCTGAAGGTGATGGTCAGAACTTGGTCACCGAAGATGTGACGGTGGTGGAGGGAGACGTCGCCACCATCAGCTGCCGAGTCAAGAACAGCGACGACTCGGTGATTCAGCTCCTGAATCCCAACAGACAAACGATTTATTTCAGAGATTTCAGACGTAAGTTTCAATCTCGTTTGGTAACAACTTTTCCTGCGCCTGGCTTGCACTCGGCAGAAAGCGTTTCCAGAGATCTCCTCTTTTAATGTAAAGCTAGACACTTAAAGTTTAGTCAATTCTTTAGAAGGTAGATGAGACAGGCAATCATAATCTTTCCCCTTAATTGAAACCTTGATAGTCCCCTTTAAAAGTCAGACCGTCTTACTCTGCAGTAGGAATTGATTGTAGTAATTCAGGGCGAATTGCAATTGAGTGCCAAATATTTAGCTGACACAAACAAATTGAATAGGGCAACGCCGAGACAGTTCTCAGAGGTAATCTGTTTGGTTCGAAGGCTGAAAATTTCAAGACAATCTATGCTTCTTTACGACCAAAACAAAATCTCCCGTCACTGCCGGGTCCGGTGGATGAGTCTGGCTTTGTCTCCCGCTGTGACAGTGCCCCAGAGCACGGAGGCTGCAGTGAAACGCTGTGAATTGTCTGCATTAATGTCACTGCGGGGACGGGACGCAGCGGTACGTCGTGCCCCGCGTCGTGGAAGCGCGCGACAAACCACGTCGCCCTGCGAGGCGTTGCGTGACCTGACGCGTACCCGCGCCGGGGCTGGCTCCCTCCGCTTGCGCTGCTGTTCGAGGCCCTTGTGATCGGCCGGTGGGATTTAAAATGCTCGGTTTCCAAATTCCTAAAAGCATTTGGGCAGCCGTTACTGGTCAGGAAATAAATTTTAAACTATGTACTTTTCCCAGTTCTTTTATCTTTCACGCTGTCCCTAGTCGGCTGACTGCATACAGTCAGAAATGGGTGCAGGTAGAAGTGGATTTTCACAATAAGCGATTTACCTACGTGTCCCTAAGCCATCTGGTAATAAAACGGTGCCCAAATATTCGATACTGTGCCTGGTGATTTGCTTATGCTGATTCTTTGTAATGACCTGAGAAGAGAAATATTTCATGGGTGCAGCCGTGAAGGTAAGTGATGCTGCAGTCAGGAACCCCTGGGGGGCTTGTCTAGATGCTGCTGCCATTTTGGTAGACCTGTGGCTTTGCTGAGTGGAGAGAGGGGACGCTGCATCTCTCGTCGCAGTCACTAAGGGTGTGCTTGCTCCGCAGCGCTGAAGGACAGCAGGTTCCAGCTGGTGAACTTCTCCAACAGCGAGCTCCGAGTGTCCTTGACAAACGTCTCCATTTCTGACGAAGGAAGGTACTTCTGCCAGCTCTACACTGACCCCCCCCAGGAGATTTATACCACGATTACAGTGCTCGGTAAGGAGCGGGCAGGTGCTTGCGGTGAGCTTTGTAATCCCTGGTCGCGCGGGGTCAGCGGATGGGGCTCCACGCGGCGTTTGGAGAGCTCCGGCCGCCCGGAGAGAGCTGCGGCTCTCCAGTGGTAGAACACAGCGAGGATCTGAGTAGTGGGTGCTCTCCGGCTGGAGACCGGCTCAGCTCGTCGATAGCTCGACGCAGCTTAGGACGTGAACCCGCAGGCACAAGATGTCCAAGGGCTGCCAGCAGATACGGAGCGGGTTGGCCGGTGGCATGCCATAGACCTTGCGGCACCGTCCTCTCTCGCTTGCAGCCAGAGCCTCTCTTTGTAGGTGACGTCGTAGTTAGCGTGATTCTCGGGTCTGCCCCTTTTTGTTCGCAGGCAATTTTTGGCTTCAGAGAATAAGCAGAGGTGTAAGCGTGAGGTGTTGCCCACTTCCGAGCCTCTCTTTTACTTGGGCAGGTCGCTCGGAAAGGCCGCGGGGTTTTCCTGCCCTTTATGGAGTGGGGCTTAACACCAACCGTCGTTTGCAGGCAGCCTGCAAGGATTAGTTGCTTGTGCTCTCACTGGTCTGTAAGAGTATCCGAGTGAACGGTTTGGCTTTCCGGGCAGGTCTGGGCCTGCCAACGTCCTGGGAGGAATGTCTGTCCAGCCCAAGGCCTGGTAGATCGGCGCGAGCTGTGCCAGACTAGCCCTTCTCCGTCTCCTGTCTGTTTTCTTTGGGGCGAGAGAAGGCACGTGTCTCAGGATAGACGGGAAGATAAGTTGCAGCGGTTGCGTCTCGTTCGGTGAAGTGAGAAGGAAGTCAGCCAGAAAGTAAAAGCTGTAGAAAATGTCTGTCAGTAATTATCTGATACGCAGAGGGAAAATAAATTCACGTGAATGCTTCCTAGCGTGGTAGAACTGTTCAGTTTATGAATGTTGTGTTTTCAATAATCAGACTACTCTGATCGCATAGCAAATCTTTTCTTCCAAAACTGGGGGATTTGAGAGATTGCATTTTAATGATGAATGACAGCATCTTTGCCCATCCATGATATTCCTCAAGGGCAACTATTGCTAACAGCATTGCGGGTGAACCTCCTGCCGTTGTGAAGATGCGTACGTTTTTGCACGTTTGTCAGTTGACTTATTATATTCAGTGAAATCTTGAGTTCAACTACTGGCAAGCGATAGCTTCCTATTAGTTTCAGCGAAAAAGCGTTTCACGTGTAAAAGAGCGTAAGGTCTCCCATTTGCCATCGTAAGTTGGCTCGTTTGCTCAGGAGGGGCTGTCTGCAGGGCTGAAGTTAATCCTGCCCCCGTCCCTCCGCTCCCTCCTGCGCCGCAGGACTGCGGTGCGTGAGCAGCGGCGAGACGATGCGGTTACCGATAATAGCAGCTCGTGCTATCGGAGCTGTTTCTGCAGATCAGCAGCGGCTTTTAAGACTCTATTAATAGGAGAACCTGAATCACAGAGGGTTACTTAATGTGAGATCTCGCTCGCTGATTAGTTTAAATCTTCCTTCTTTTACTTAATGAGATTTGGTTCTTAGCTTTTTATACGTTGTTTAAATAACGTTTATAAGCAGTTCTACTATAGCTATTACGTTTATCAGCATCTTCAAAGTTTTAGTGCACTTTCCGGTATTCGTAGGAGTAGGAAGCACTCTTCCAGCTCTTCTCTCTAATCACACGCGCAAAAACACTTTGCTGGATTTCATTTCACTGCTATCGGTGCTAAGAAGGTGTTTGAAATAAAAGTACTTACTTTATTCACTTATAAGCCAGCACTGCGTGTCTTTCAAGTGGGAGACAAAACGCAGTTTTTTGTTTGTTTGTTTGTTTGTTTGTTTCTTAAATGTGAATCGTGCTTCAGAATTCAGGGGAAAGTCTGTTTTCTTGCCTCGTACTTCAGTTCTTTTTGAGAAGGATTTGCAGCGTGGCCAGCGTGTGCCTGCCTTTCCCCCCATCCGTAAGGCGGCGGGTGTTTTCCCTCCGCCTTCGTCGCGTACCCAGCCCAAGCCTTGGCTCACGGGGCAGGCGGCGAAGGTGGATGTTGATTATTCGAAGACTAAGGAGGGGACTGTTTATCTTAGCATTTGTACGGGGGGATGGGGTACCGTGACACCGGGGATAACGCGTCTTCCCTGTCNGCATTGGAACAGGCTGCCCAGGGAAGTGGTGGAGTCACCATCCCTGGGGGTATTTAAAAGACGTGTAGATGTGGCACTTCAGGACATGGTTTAGTGGGCATGGTGGTGTCGGGTCGACGGTTGGGCTTGATGATCTTAGAGGTCCTTTCCAACCTTAATGATTCTATGATTCTATGGTTCTTCGTAGTCAGTATTCGGAGAGGGCTTCGCACTTGCTTTTTCCTGCTTTAGCAGCATGGTTCCCCCCGCCCTCCCGTGCACTTTAATGTCTTCTACACGATATGTAGATTTATTCATGCTTAATTGGAACATGTGAAAATCTCAAATATGTAGCCCGTTCTGTTCTTTTTAGAGAAAAGCCACAAGTGACTAATTAGTCCATTTGATCATCTGGATGGTATTTATACATATTTGCTCTTCATTAGCTCACAAACATGTTAGTCACATTTGAACTATGCAGTTGCTTAATCATATTCACCAGAGCAAAGCTGAGTTTCCTTTGGAAGTTGTGGGTTGTTTCTGCAGCTGCAGCTCTGTGCTGCACAAACTCTTGATGTTTATTTTTTCCTGGATTTTGCCTGACTAGCTACTGGTGCTTTCACGGGGGAGAGGTTCCTTGCTTCTGTGTCGTAATTTTTAAGCCTGTTCCTCACATCTCTGCGTTGTGCTGAGTGGTGGTTATCCCCCTGAAGTTCTGGCCTGTTTGTGAATATTACTGGATTATTTTCCATTGAGTATAGTCTTCTGGCTTTGTGTTCTGTAAGAAGGCACGTGTCTGGGGAGCACGGCAAATTGCCATCCTCGAGGAGCTGCCATATGACGCAAGTGCCCGTCTCTGGATGCAGAGCTGGCGCTCTCCTCTCTGGGGTGGTTGAGTGTTTGGTTTATGGTGGGGGGACACGGTGGTGTATCAGAGGTGATGGCATTCCACCCTGGGCTTGTGCTCGGTGGCTTCTTGAGCGTCTTAAATGAGCTTGATGTTTGCTGGCCTGCCTCCCTCCTTACGGCTGAGGCGAGGAGCTGAACAGCGGGAGAGGGAAATTGCCTCGCGAGGTTGGAGGCACAGTAAGTAATGCACTTCCAAATGTCAGCTTTTGTGTTTCCTCTCCTTGTCAGAAGAAGTCAAGAAATGTGCGTGGAGTCAAGCTGTATTTTTAAATAGCAACATACACAACCCAACAGCGCAGAAGACTAAAGCTCTTCCCTGGAACGGTGCCTGCCTGGGAGAGAGAACAGAAAGTTACAAATTTGATAAGTAATAATTTGCAAAACTACGATGATTATGAGGTGGAGAGTGAAAGTGCTTACTCTGATTACTGTGAAACCGCCTATCAAAGGATTTGATCGATTGAAAGATCAAATAAATGCTGGTGGCTAGTTTCCTTTAGTAGATTTTACGGGTTTTCCTGAAGGTTTTGTCTTGTGTTAGTGATCAAAAGATCTTTTTTTTCATCAAGAATGTGTCGTGTTGTTTTTTTCGCCGTAGTCCCGCCACGCAATTTGGTGATCGATATCCAGAAAGAAGTCGCCGTTGAGGGAGAAGAGATTGAGCTGAACTGCACCGCCATGGCCAGCAGACCAGCCACCACCATCAGATGGTTCAAAGGAAACAAGGAGCTAACCGGTAGATGTATCCTCTCAGTCACTTGCTTTTTTCGGATAGCTGAAATGGTTTGTGTAATGCTGGGTATTTGGTCTCTGTTGCCAGTTTGGGGGCGGGGGGTGAAGTAGCGCAAGCCGCTTTGAACGCCAGCTCAGGAACAAAGGAGTATGTGGGCAGACAGATTATTCTCTAACACAGAAGGGCTGAACTCCATTTTCTCCTCTGCCTACCTGCCAGACTCGAGTGCAGGGTTCTGGAGTCTTTCTGTAAGCGCAGGTGACCTTGAGGAGCCCCAAAGCTGTGCGCTGAATTTATTTCCGCGGTGGTTTATGTTAGCTTTCTGCCCTGTTTTTGGTACGAGTGGGCTCATCCGCGGTTTGGGCTGTAAATATTTTCAATTCGCCATCAGGTCTAGCTCTCTTGTTTATAGAGCGTTTTCTCTGTGTTCGGTTGAATATTCATACAAGACGGGTTTCTCTACTCCCTGAAGCCTGGTTGCTCCTGGTGTTTGCACATTCAAGTCACTGACTCTGATTGCATGTGACGTGCTGTTAGTTTAAGTCTGCATGTAGATGTGAGCTTGGTTGACAACACCTTTGTGCTTTACCCAGTCTGAGGCGCTGAAGGGCTCTCGACAGAAGTCCAGGCTCATTACTTCAAATCCACCCCCCGACAAGGGCAAGATACAATCTTCTTTTTAAGTCCAACACCTACGAGCATCCGCGAAGGACACACGCTGAGAGTGTGCTGATGAAGGCGGAACGCAAACCTGCCGCCACGCAAAGTGCTGCCCCGCTGATTCCCGGCGCCGGTTGCCATCCACGTGGTGCGCAGATCTTCCGGCCATCCCTCCCTGGTTTCCTGCCCCGTTCCGGCGGGCAGCACTGCAGTAGTATTTGACCCTTCGTGCTTGACCTGTCCGGCTTCTTGATTGAGTTTTCTTGTGTTGGCAATCGAATCCCAGCTTTCCTTTTTCTGTGAAGACCGCTGAGCTGCGTGCTAGCTTCTTGCAGTACCAGCTCACCCTGCTGATGCTTTGGGTACTTTTTTTTCAGCAGAAGTAGGGAACAAATACTTGGCTGTGGGTTGTGAGTAGCAGGGAAGTGTGGCTTTGCCGATCAGAAAGCCTCTCCTCTACGTATCAAGGGGTGTCACTTTCTGCCTCTGTCCTCTGTTTCACTTGAATATATTACACAGAAATATTTTGCGTTTGAAAGGCCTCTGCTACAAAAGTTACTCTTAACGTTTTGACTGTGAATTCTTAAATGAAAATCCGCAGAGAAGAGTATGGGAGAAGGAAGCGGAGGCGCGTTGTCAGCAAGCGCTTGCTGAGTTCCTGGAAAAATCCTTTTTCTCCCGTCTTGTCTTTCCTCCCTCCTCGTTTCCGTGCCGTGCATCGTGGCATCCTTCAGGCAGCCGGTCCCGAACCGCGCTTTGCTCCCACCACCGCTGCCATTCGCTCCTTCAGACGGAGCGCTGCTGAAATGCTTCAGCCTATCAATACCACTTTTAATTAAGTTAAGCTGTTTAATCGCTTTTCGAGCTAATTGTTGATTCAAGAGTGGGAGGGGATTTGTGTAGCCGATTGATTTCAGAGTTTGGGGATTTGGGGACGGTGTGAGGGGGTTGTTAATCATCGCGGTAAGGCAGGGTGGGCTTTTAACTGGCAAGAACCTGACGGAGAGGGGTGTTACCTCCTGCGCCCGTGCCCCCCTCCCCTAAACCTGCAGAGGGGGGCGGGTGTCGGCAGGGGAGGGACAGGAGGGAGGGGACCTGGGCGCCGTAGGTGCTCCCTCCCTGACGGCCCTCTGCTCTCCCTGTCCCCCCCGGCAGGCAAGTCGGAAGTGGAGCAGTGGTCCGACATGTACACGGTGACCAGCCAGCTGGTGCTGAAGGTGGGACGGGAGGACGATGGGGTCCCTGTCATCTGCTTGGTGGATCACCCTGCTGTCAAAGACTTGCAGACGCAGCGTTACCTAGAAGTCATGTGTGAGTAGCAGAACTTTTAATTCTCTTAACGTATAAAATTGCTCACTTAAGAGTTCAGGCACCGTTCGCTACGTGGTGAGATCGCAGCGTAGCTGGGGTTTATATCCTGTTGTTTAAAAATTGAAATCAAAATGTTGGGTACTACTTCACGGGTTCAGCCATGGCTTTTCCCAGCCCTTCTGCGACACAATAAATACATACTTTTCTTCTCTTAAGGAATAACATTCCATACATAGAATTTACACTGTCAGAGGTTCCTGGCTGGGCTTTGTAATTGTCAGAACAGATTAAATCTGAGTGTTTTTCTTCTAGCAACCTACTTATCTCCTTGAGAAGTGCTTCTCTACTACCACATCAAAGCGACTGGCCACCATTGCGAGTTTACGGGCGAAAACTTGGTAGTGTGCTAGATAAACTCAGTATTCGCCATTGCGACCATACAGCACCGACTGGTTTTCTAAATCAGAGTAACACGAATTATGTCGAACCTGTAGTAACACCGCTGATTAAGGCCAGCCTATTCTCTCTAATGCTCCTAACATGTTCGGTGTTAGTAATGCATTCCACCTCACCTAGGAACCGCTCTACTGTGTGTGACGTTAACAGGGTTTATGGGCAGCTACCTGAAAATGCCGGTGGTCCCGAACGCAGCCGTGCCTGTCTTGCAGCTGGTGGAGGTAACGGAGCTGCTGCATACGCACGCCTCTACCCAGAAAATGGCTCCCACCAGCGAAGCCAGGCAGTCCTCACAGCAAGGCTGGCGTGCCCCAGAAACCCGGGGTGCGGGGGGGGATTCAAAGTGCTGATTTTTGTAGGTGCACTTCAGCTGTGACATTACATTAAAAGGGGAAGAAGAAGTTTTGTATTAATTTATTTCATCTGCTTCATTATGTAGTTTCATTATGAACATCTTGGTTACAATTCTCATATCTCTGAAACTAGCGGGAAGCAGTGTTCCTGTAATGAGGAAAACAGAAATGATCAGATACTACCTAAATTGGCAGATACTAGATTTCTTGCGACTGTGCTAATGTGTAATTCATTTATGCAAACTTAATGTCCATTAACATTTCTTGTAGAGCTTCATTAGCTTTAATAATACATTAGCACCTTTGTGAGGCTTGATCAAATACTTAACGGGGAAAAAAAAATCCCATCTCCCCTATTAGGCGGAGGTATTGAAATCTTGCCGGGTGTCTTCCCCTTGGTTGAAAGGGCATCAGATTACCGTTAGGCTTCCTTCCAGAAATTCCTCTGAAATCCGGATCGTTTGGTGGGATAGGAGAGGGCCACTCTTTCTGCAAAAAATTTAACAACATTCTTTCCATTCTTCCTCCAATAAACCCCTTCTTGACTACTTTCGTTTGCAGCCTTTCCAGGGTTCCCCGTGCGATGAAGGCAAAGCACAGGTAAACTGCAGTTATTTGGATGTCCTACGGGACGTGTGCCATCTTCAGCTAAGGCGTCGGAGGCTCCCGTTGCATCCGTCGCACGGGTTTCTGCCCGTAGCACTGATTTTAGCGTCCCCTTGGGTTGTTCTGGGGCTTTCGTTGGAGTGGAGCTAGCGCAGAGCGTCCTCGGAAGGGAACGGGGATGAGTGGGAAACGGGCCTTCGGACCAGTTTGGGTTTATGTTCTGGTCTGAATTAAACTCCGAGCTTGCTAAAAGTCATTATGTTTATATATGGGGACTTGCCCCACGTTAGTCCAGTCAGTTCCTTCGGTGGGCAGCAGCAGATGGCTCGAGAGAAGCGTACCAGCAGAAGAACATGTCGTGCGTCACAACCTTGCGCTCCCAGCGATTAGCGGCTTCGGGACTTTGTGTGCTGGAGTCCATCCAGACGTTTGCATTTAATACCTGCTGTTGGACCTGAACTTAGGGTAGAAAAGGCCGTTACAGAGCAAACTTTTACTCCTGAGCTTTTCCTGCCTCAGGTTGATGACTTGTTGGCCGATGGGAGAGCGTGAGCGGGAGGAAGATCCTCTTGTCTCCACGGACTGGCATCTCCATCAGAGCAACTGTGGACACGGGCTTGGCCTCTTGGGGAACTTGGGCTCCTACGGTCAGACCTAACTGATACTTTCTCAGTTGCTTTGTAGATGGGGGGTTTGCGGTCAGAGCGAAGGTCTCCTGCCGACGGCTCTTTGTGCACTTCCACTGACCGCGTTGTTAGCTCGCGGGCACGCCGACGGGCCAGCCTCCAGAGCGCTCGCTCCTTGTCCTTGCTGCTTTCCTTGCAGCCGGAGAGACGTCGCTCTGGATCAGTTAGCTGCGTTGCGTGCTCAAGTGTCTGCTCTTACGTTCCCTCCCCATGAGTCCTGCCCGTTCCCACCAAGGGCGCAGCGGATCCGCCTCTTTGGAGCATCAGCAGGGCACAGGAAAATATTTTTCTTAGCAGACGTTGTATTTCTCTGCACTGAGTGTATCCAACTCAAGCATGAAATGCGTTGGGGAAGGACAGAAAGATGATGGATGGAGCCTTCTCAGATAATGAGGAATTTTTTGTCTGACAATTCCAGAGTATGGAGAGATTTTTTTGTAAGATGCAACTCAAAAGTTGTGGGTTGTTTTTGGTTTGTTTTTTTTTTTTTTTAAAGAAAAAAACAAGCGGGGTCAGAATAGTTCAGAAGGCGGGGAAGGGAGAGGTGGGACTCTTGTCGTCGCAGGAAGCTCTTCAGAAGGGAACAGAGCCCGAGCCGCCTGCAGTTCGTGCCCTTGGGAGGCGGGTGATCTTGAAACGAAAACAGGCGTTTTCCGAGGTTGCTCTCCCGCGTGCTCCAGCCGTTTTCTGAGAAGAATATGCTGTTGTTGTTCCTCGCGTGGTGCTTAGGGGCTGCGGTCGGGGCGTTTGTAACCCTCCCCTGGGAGAGCTGGGGCACCGGCGGGGTGCAGGTTTGGGGTGGCTGATGGCGGAGAGGAGGAGGGAGGCGTTTCTTCCCCCAGGGTTCTTTCGGTCTCCCTTCAAAATGTTTACCTTTTCTCTTTTTAAGGTGATTTTCTTAAGGCCAGGTGTGTCAAATATCTTTCGGTAAATGAGGACCTTACGTGTCATTGACAATCTGGAGCGTTTGTACTTCAGCTTGCTTGGAGGTGTTGCCTAAAATGTGTATTTATTTTATTGAAATGGTCTCCTCCGCTAAAAAAGGAAAGCTGGGTGCAGAAATTTAGGTCTGGCAAGTGACCTACTTTGCTCTGTTTTAAAAACAATTCACTTGAATGTTTTCTTCTGTGTTGAACGAGCAAATTGCAGACTTCGGGGGTTTGGGTTGCTTGAGTTTCTCCGTAACTTCAGGCAGATACCGCTGAATGGCTGTTGGCCTCCTCAGGGCCGGCTGGGGTTGTTGCCCGTCTCCGAAGGCAGGAGGAGGGAAGCAGACCGTGCCCTTGGAGGGGGACGGGCGGAGCGGTTTCAGACCCTTCGCAGGGGTTCGTCACAGCGGTTGCCCTCGCCGCGCCGGCGTACCCCGTGCACGCGCGGCGCCGAACCCTCCGCCGCCTCAGCCGAGGCAGAGGCTCGCCCAGCTACACCGGTTTCATAGAATCATAGAATCATTAAGGTTGGAAAAGACCTCTAAGATCATCGAGTCCAACCATCAACCCAGCACCCATGCCCACTAAACCATGTCCCGAAGCGCCACATCCACACGTTGTTTGAACACCTCCAGTGTTGGTGACTCCACCACTTCCCTGGGCAGCCTCTTCCAATGCCTGACTACCCTTTCGGTGAAGAAATTTTTCCTAATATCCAATCTAAACCTCCCCTGGCGCAACTTGAGGCCATTTCCTCTTGTCCTATCTCTTGTTACTTGGGAGAAGAGACCAACACCCACCTCGCTACAACCTCCTTTCAGGTAGTTGTAGAGAGCGATAAGGTCTCCCCTCAGCCTCCTTTTCTCCAGGCTAAACAACCCCAGCTCCCTCAGCCGCTCCTCATAAGACCTGTTCTCCAGACCCTTCACCAGCCTCGTCGCCCTTCTCTGGACACGCTCCAGCACCTCAATGTCCTTCTTGTAGTGAGGGGCCCAAAACTGAACACAGTATTCGAGGTGCGGCCTCACCAGTGCCGAGTACAGGGGCACGATCACCTCCCTACTCCTGCTGGCCACACTATTCCTGATACAGGCCAGGATGCCGTTGGCCTTCTTGGCCACCTGGGCACACTGCCGGCTCATGTTCAGCCGGCTGTCGACCAGCACCCCCAGGTCCTTTTCCGCCGGGCAGCTTTCCAGCCACTCTTCCCCAAGCCTGGAGCGTTGCCTGGGGTTGTTGTGACCCAAGTGCAGGACCCGGCACTTGGCCTTGTTGAACCTCATGCAGTTGGGTTTGTCTTGCTGCTGCCCCGCTCTTGCCCCGGCTGCGTCCGAGCAGCTTCTCGGGTGCTGCGACTGCCACATCCCTGACGGAGGGGGAGGCCGGGGTCTCTTGCTCCTCCTCTTAGGCGTGGAGGGGCTTCTGCTACGGCAAGACAACAGGCAGGCTGCCTTATCCGAGGAGCTGTCGCAGTCCGCACTGACCGCTTGTTACTGTGCCCCAAGCCAAACCTTAAAAATAAATAGCGAGTTCACAGCGCATGTGCTGAGGGGAAAGACTCTTTTGCCGTGGGCAGCAAAACCGCGAGTAAGGCTGATTCGTGCCGAGCATTAGCCTGTCCTACTCGCGGAGTAAGCTCTTTGTTGCATACGTAATGTGGCGCAGCCGGGCCCCTTGTGAAGTTTTCAGATAAATGCTTCCACCTGAACGTAGGGTGTGTTACTAAGAAGAAATCTCTGCAAACAAACGTATGAACCGCCCCCGGTAATGCTTCCCAAACGCAAACGGAGTTTGAGGAATGGTGCCGCGTACTCGCAGTAATGACGACGCTTCCGCGCTTGATGAATCAGTTCACGCAGTGAACGTGGAGCCCGGCGCGGTGGGCGGCCACCGAACGTGGCGTGGTGTCGGCTTGAACATGTCCCCTCGCTCTGCCTGAGGTCGCTTTCTTCTTCTGATTCAGATCCGTCGGTGAGGGATGGAGGAGCAGTGCGCTGAGTGTAATTTTAGAAAGGAAATGAAGCAACAAAATGCATTAAAGTGTCATTAAGGAATTGAATGGAACCAGCCATTCTCAGAGACATTTAAGTTCAGCCTTTGTGGTACTTTTCCTTATCTCATTACGTGATACTGGAAGTGACAGTGTCGAAGTCTTGAGCTGGCATTTTCTCTGGGTATTTTTTTTTTGCTTTTCTGAAGTTATAATTAATTGCACATTCATTTCTATAATATCTACACGTGTACTTCTAAAATAGGCACCGGTGGAATGTGTTTCGGCCTCTGCTGTTACGATGGGAGAATTTTTTGGGCGCAATTATGTTAAAAATCAGCCATATATGTATGCTGTCGCATCTCCAGTAATCCTTACATTTCTATCGAGGACAAATATTAATTGCATAGTATGCAGTGAAGTGATTAACATCAATGTAATTTATCATCTGGAGATTTCTAAAAACGACTAAATGAGTTGTTTTGTTCAGTGAGGTGTTGACCCCTCCAGAAACTTTGATTTAAAGAGGTTTTTTCTTCTTTTAATAAATATGAAAAGCACCACAATCAGCCAAGTGTTCAGTTATTTGATTTTCTGGGGCATTAGCCACTCTTGTTTGTGCCATTTCCCAGTTGGGTGCTCGTTTGCAAGCTCATTAATAAGGTTTTCTCGGAGGAACGTTGTTGGGAGTGAGGAGCATACAGTGTGGCCTGGACTCTGCCTTTCGCAGGCGTCAAGCAGCAGCGTGCGCTTAACTGTTTAGAAGGGAGGCGTTGATACCTGACGTGCCCGTCGGGCTTTGGCGTTCCTTTTCCTGCCGCAAGCCGAGAGTTGCAGTTCTTCTAGTCGAGGGCGAATTTTGCAAAGTCGTGTTTGGGGTCGCAAGGCTCTTCCAGACAAGTTGTGAACTGCCAGGCATACGCTTATTCAAACACGGGATTTATTTATTTGGTAGGTTTCTGTACTTGGGCTGAAAATCAGCAGCACAGCCCCTCGTCCTTGTAAAAGGCGAGGAGAAGGTAGGGGATTGCCGGGGCTGGGCTGCCTCTGGCGCAGACTTTGTTTCCTGATGGGCAAACCCCCTTGATTTAGGTGCCGGTTGTATCTACACCTGTGTATAAACGGTAGCTTCGCCGACTTCTTTTAATACGGAGGAAGACGCTCCTCCTGCCCTTCCCCTCGCGTGCCAGCGTGGTAAGGCGCGGAAACTGCCAGCAGACGGCTTTTTGGAGTAGTTAGTTTGGGCCGCGGAACAAAGCAGAGATGAGGAGCTGGATAAAATAGTGCCCATCTGAAGAAAGGTGTATAAAGTATTAGCTGGGTGGTTTTGAAGCTGGAGTTACCCAAAGCGGGCAGGAGCGCTGCTTGACCTGCGGCATCCTTCTCCTGGGGGTGCCATCTGGCATCATCTTTGCCAGGAGGTGCACGTCAGTAATCATCAAATGGATTTCAAAACTTGGCTTCGGTGCCTAATTCCACAGTGCAGGCAGGAGAATTTTCAGCTGAATCATTGAAAGAATCCACTTTGCAGTTTTCCCTGTTGGCACACAGTCCGGCGTTGCAGAAGGCGCCGAGCCGCGTGCTGCAGTGCCCCCGTCCCGGAGCCGCTGCCGGAGCACGCCTTCGCCTGCTCGCGTCTGCCGTGGACAAACCGGCCGTCTACAGGCCTGTGCAATTTGCTCAATGTACGCGTTCAGCTGTAATTTGGAGCAGGGGGAGAGAAATCCTGTGCTGACGACGTCCCGAGGTCCTGGATAGCCCCTCTTGCTGCGCGTCCGCTCCGTGGAGGGGCTGTAAGCCATTGAACGGTCGAGGAGAACCTCGGCATTGCCGGAGGGTTCTGCTCTGTCAGCCCCCGCCTGCTTTCAGGAGCTTGTCTTCCTCATTCGTGGGAAGAAGGCTTGCGGCCGTCTCCCGACCTCAGCTGGGAGCGCGTCGGCCGGGAAGGGTCGGCTGGTTTGTTGCCGTTGGTGGTTGGTGAGAGGTAGGAGTCACCTGGGCTTCGGAAAAGAAGTAGCGTTTCCCAAACTGTTTTTCCTGTGTCACTAATGACGGTTTTGGTGCAGGTTTTGTGCTTAGAGCGGACAGATTGCTGCATTGTAGGAGCCGTATCGCTTGCACGGAGATTGCGGGAGGGCCAGGAGCTGGTGCGGTGTGATGAGTCGACTCCGGTACGATTGGCAGGGCCCCAAAGAACACGTACGTCGAGCGCAATGCAGCTTTTCTGTGGCAGCTTCTAGTAGCTCTTGTGCGCACTGAAATGGCCGGATACAACCAGAGTTAAATCTGTTGCACGTAGTTTCCTCATTACGCGTATTCTGATTGTATTTCAGGGGAGAGGCACGAGGGCGAGAACGTAACCTCCTTCCGCGTGCCCCCTTGCCTTTCCCAAGGAAACCAGCCTTTTACTGAAGTACGCGGTCGCACTCCCAGGCAGCAGTCCTGCCCGCTGTGGGCGGCCGTCCTCGCTGGCTGCGGCGTCTGCGAATTTAGCCACGGGGCGGGTGGGTAGAGAAACCCGTCCCGGGCACCTCCGCGGCGCGCGCTGCACACCTCCGGGAGCTCCGAAGGTTTCGCCAGCCCTTTGGAAAGAGGCGCTCAGGGGGAGCCGGGGAGTTTGCCCTCGGCTGGGGTTTGGGTGCAGCCCCGCTGGGGAGCGGCGGGACGGGACGGGGGCGTGCGGCAGAGGCTGGCCCGGCCGGAGCATCCCGGTACCCCGGGCGCGCGAGGAGGTCAGGCTTGCCGAATCCATCCGGTGACGGGCTTTGAGCTTGCCTGCCTTTGAAGGTGGCAGCTTGGCCTGATGAAAGGAAATGGGTGGAAATAATAGGCTTAGGCTTTTGTAAGGCGCCGAACTCGGTATAACGTTGATATCTTGGCTGATTGATGAGATCTAAGCGTTATCGATGGAGCGCACATTTAAATGGATTAAGAAATCGCTAACTGGCAGATCTCGAAGGATAGTCATTAGGGAGTAATCAGCAAAGGATGGTGTTTCTAGAGTGAATGCACTGGCCTGGGTGCTTGGCCCGATGCCGTTCGGTGCTCCCACGAAGCATTTGAAGTTCTTAAAAAGTCACCGTTGTTAATCGTTGCTGATGGCGCAAAAACCAGGCAAGCAGCTAACGAGAGGAAGAGTTGGGACGAACGCAGAAAAACTTAAGCGGTTTGGTAACTTCCAAAGCACGGAGCTTTAAACCGACGCAACGTCGGTGGGCGCAGCCTGGGATGGCCGGCGAAGCCCGGCGGGGAGGCGTGCTCCCCCCCGCTGTCGGCTGGGCTCCCTCCGAGCCATCGGGCGCCCGCCGGCCGCTTCGGCACGGCCTGTCGGCTGGAGGAGTCTTCAGCACCTCCGTCGCTTGAGAAATTAAAATACAGGTGGTTTGGTGGGGAGCCCGGGGTGGGGGGGGGAGCATTTTTGGGCGCGGGGTCGGGCTGGCACGCGCCGAAGGCGAGGAGCGGGGCGTGCTGTCCCCCCCGGGGAGGCTGCAGTTCCCGCGCTCGCAGGCACACGGCGCGCCTGTTGTAAAAGAAATCTCATCAAACGCAGAATGGGTTTGTAATAAGTTTTTCAAATTGGTTGCTGCTGCAGCGTAACCTTTAGACTGCTGGTATTTAACCTTGTATATCACTCTTAGCTTTTTGAATGAATTTAGCTTAATAAAGGTGCCTTATTAAATTACTAGGCTGTTTTTTTAAGCTGCTAGAAATAGGCATGCTAGGAAATAGCTTTGGGTCGTTAGATCTAATTGGCCGCCAGTGGAGTATGTAGTGGCTGAGATGCATAGATGCGAGCGTTTATTTTTATGTAGTAATCCAGCGGTATGATATTATGAAGTTCCAAGTCGAGGATTTTGGGCTGCCGGAATGCACTTGGTGGTAAAAACTCTGCTGCTGCTTGCCTTACGCCCCGGGTCACCACCCGAGATAGTCGCTGCCCCGGGTTATACAGCCACAGATGTTGGCGGCCTTTTTAATAAAGCGGCTGATAGGTGGCAAACTGCTAGTCCCGGCACTGAAAACCGTCACAACTTTACCAGCGCAGGCTACTAAATGTCACGATCCCGTGTAGGAACTGAGCGCGGGATCCCACGGTGCTCGGCATTTTGCAAAGCTTTGCTAACAGAGTCGATAATCCGACGAAAATAGATACTGACTTTGAGCTGGGCCGCTTAGCGGTAGAACTAAAGATTATTTAAATACGTGTTCTTAAAAAAAAGAAAACAAGACACCACCACCGCCCCAAGTCCTTGGCCAAAGCAAGTGAAATTGTCGTTGTGTACCGTGAGCCTAATTAAAGCGTCGGCTCTCCGGAGTGCCCAGCCATCCTCCTGCATCCTTCGGGCTTGTGAAGCATTTTCATAAGCGCCCGCTGTAATTGCTGGAGTGCCGGCGAGTCCTGCTTAGGAGAGACCTTCACTGTGACTCTCCTGGGAACGCTCTCGTCTTCACCGGTGCCTGCACGTGCGCTGGCAAAGCCCAGATTTATGTTGCAGGTGACATCTCGGCGGTGTCCGCATCGAAACGGTACGGGTTCGCTTTGCTGCTTTCATTTGTTTAGTGGAGACGATGGGGCTGGAAGGCTGAAGCGGAAGGAAGGGCTCACCTCCTGCGGTTCCGGGAGAGCTCGCGTAGCGCGCGGCTCGCTCTCGGTACAGCACGCCTTCGGCGTCTTCCTCTTGATTTCCATAAGTAATTGTCGGCTGGTAAACAGCTCATTAGAAATACTAAAATTGATCTAATGAAAACGGGGTGGGAGCAACAGGAGAGGCAAGCTGCAGAAGGTGTTGCGCAGAGCCTTCTCAGCACAGGGTGCTGTCGGTTTGTGATCCCGAGCAAATTGGGCTGAAAAGGTTTTCTACTCTTTTCTACAGCGCAGAGTAGAACAGCATCCATGTTCCTGGCATGGGCTCTTAGGTACAGCCGCAAAGCAAATAATAAATAGCGAGCAGATGGCCGGGGGGTGGGAATTGTGAATGAGAGTGCTGAGCCTGAGCACGGCGCTTAAGGCGCTGCATAATACTGGGTTTAACTTGTCTTCCCGTGTCCGTGCGTTGTGTGAGCGCTCATGGTGCCGACCCCACCGAGCTCCTCCGGCGTTTCAGCACCGCGTTGTGCTTCCCTGTGCTCCTCCGGTGGCTGGCTGGTGCCTCCGAGACCTGGACCGCCTCGGCACCTCGCGGCACGGGAGCGCCCGGCTGCGCCGGGGCAGGTCCCCGCTCCGGGGTTCGGCTCAAGGGCGCGCTCAGAGGCTCTTCCACCCTCCTACGAAGGGCCCTTTCTCCTCAGCTCGCGCCTGGAAGGCGCCGGCGGTTCCCCGCCTTTGTTCTGCGTGTCCGAAGCGCGGAGCGTGTTTTCGGGCACGCCAACGTCGCCCCCGTTTTCAGTGGAACCGGGACTCTGCGCCTCGGGCGCGCGACACCCCCGAAGCGTCGCCACCCCCGCGGCTTCCAGCCTGCAGAGACGCCCGAGTTTCGTGGCTGCGAGAAGCATCTGTAATGGGGATTAGTTTATAAAATGTTGGTGGTATAGTCATCTCCGGAGAGGATTTGCTCGTGTAGCTTATTCCATTACTGAAAATTATGAGAGTTTAAATTGGTTAAATCCTGACACGGATTTTTTTTTTTTCTAATCTCTATTATTCCATAGGAAGCATGTTAATGAGTTAAACACAGTTAATAAAATGCAGCAAGCCAATATTTTTGGTAGCAGTTACTCTCAAAGGAAATAGAAACATTTAAATGGTTTCAACCTTTACGCACACTGATCTTCTGCCTTCCTTTGTTCCTTACAGTTGAGTAAATTCCTGAAAAATATATATGGCTTAATGGCATTTGTAGCATTGAATTGATTTCTTGCACTGATAACATTTTAGCTACAGCTTAGATTGCGTTTTTAATCTGTGTTTCAGTTGTAGGAGGTAATGAATTTTTTAATTGTGGACGCTAGGTTTGTGGTTTGGCGCTTTTTTTTCCTGCAGGGTCCTACTAAAGTGTTTTTCAGCTGGCTCCCTAACTATAAATGCTTTAATTCTCTCTGTTTATTTTAGGATTTAGAAGAGCTTCGTTTGGACGAAATAAAATCTCCTGTTGTTTAAACAAAAGCAGCAGTGGCTGTGACTTCTTTTTATGTTTCTAACGAGCATCTTTTGTAAAGCCCGACGTGTTAATACGCGTGGGCGCCCAGCGTTGTCGTACCGGAATATATGATAACGCGATAAAACCTATCAATTCCGAGCACCACAAATCTCTCTGGTTTCACCTCAGCGCGAAGGCAAATGAGTTCCTTTTAGCATGAGCGAGCTCGGAGATAAGCTGCCGGGCAGCCGAATGCGTCTCCCGGGGGTGCTGGCAGCACGTGCCGGGCTCGCCGGCCCCTCCGCCACGCGGCACGGGAGCGGCGGCGGCACCGGCACCGGCACCGGCCTCTTCTCGCTCTGGGCGCGCGCAGCCGGAGCCGGTGCGGCACGACGATTTACCGACCGATGTCTTTGTCCTGCAGATAAGCCTCAAGTGCGGGTTTCTCAGAATTACCCGGCGCAAGGCCTCACGAGAGAAGGGGAGCCGCTCGAGCTGACGTGCGCAGCGTTTGGAAAACCACAGTAAGTTGGGCTCTTCCCGCGGTCGGAGCGGGTCGTCCGGCGGCGGCAGGGTCGTGCTGCAGCGCGGGTGGGCGCTGTTCGGCCCCCGCGGCTGTTGCAGACGCTCGGTATAAGCCGTCCTCTTGCTGCGAGGACGATGTAACAGCCTGGAAGAGGGAGATGCTGCTTTCTGCACCCGGGCGTCCGCTGCACAGTTACGGAGTCTTGTTTGGATTCGCTTCCGTCCCGATATAGCTGATGGCTTTGCGCTGGGAGGGCTCCTAGGCGAGCTCGCCGCGGCCACCAGGCAGCAAGCCCTCGGGGGCAGAAGGGGAGGTCCCGCAGCCCCTTCCCCCGGGGAATGCCTTGGGTGGCAGCCGCTGGCAGTTAGCCTGCAAAAGCGGGGTCGGGGGCCCGCGTGCTGCGTCCCGGTGGGGCGCCGGTGCGCAGAAGTAAGGCTGACGGCAAAGAGCCGAGCGCTTGTAAAGGTGGAGCGGATCCCTAAGGTAAGGCAGTCCGTCTCTCTGCTTGCATTGACTGTGTGATGATTTTCCTCCCTCTCGGTGCCCTGCGTGGTTTTTATGAAATGCAAGTTTTATTCTTTCTCCCCTTCTTGCCATGCCCTTGAGGCTTTCTTACGTAGTTGAAGAAATTTATGCATCAGGAAAATCCTGGCAAGGGAGGGTAGATTTTCTTCCACACTTTCATTGTTGTTCTAATTTAAGTTTTGTCGACTTTTTTTTTTTTTTTTTTAAATACTTCCTCTTCCACTTGGATTTCTGGCTGTCAAGTATTTACTATCCTTTTTTATTTTCGTCATGTTCATAAGATTCCTGCGAGCATCCCTGAAATCTGCCAGCGTCTCCTTGGTAGCGTGCCCAGAGCTGGGGAGTTACCGCAGGTGTAGCCGAACTGGGAGCCGCCGTCTGCTTTGGCCGTGCGGCGGCTGCGGGCAGCGGCAGGCAGGGTGGAAGCGCCCGGCGGGGAGGAGGCGGCTTGGGGCGCTGCCGTCCGCCACCGGAGCGTTCCTCCTCGCCCAGATTATTTTGTTGATTCCTGCTGCCCGGTTTCTGCTGTTCAGCACGAGGCTGATTCCTTCCCCCTACGTTAGAGACCGGCACGTCCCCTGCTGAGTTCCATTTTAATATCTATTCCCTGCTCAGAGTCTGTCAAAGCCCCTTCGCATTCCTCCTCTCATGGGTAACTGCCGTTCCTCCCATTTGCTGTCACCTGGGAATTTCATGAATAGGCTGCTTCACTTTTTTTCCTTCCAGGCTATGAATAAGGCATACACACGTTAAATAAGACAGACGCATCTCCCCGGCAGCGTGCCACTTCACGTTACGGCGGTGCTAGTAGTGTGCTAGGAATTCGCTTATGTGGGTCACTTCACCTGTGTCTCTCAAAGCGTAAGAAAATACGTACAGTAAAATAGTGGGCTGTGTTTAGCTCTATGTTTTTAAGACAAACGGATTTAGCAAAATCCTTTGCAGAGGTTTAAGATGAAGAGGGATGCTTCTCCAGTTAAACAAAATCATTTCTCTGCAAAATTTGGCAACAAAAACGCTGGGGGAGGGAAGCTCCGAGGAAAACAAAAGACCAGAGAGTAGAAGTTTCAGTTTTGGTATTAACACAGGTATTTAGTTAGGTCAGACAGAACCCCCCCGCCAAGACTGTGGCAGAAGTGGGAGGATAGCGCAGGGGTCACCTGTAGGACGTCCAGAAGCAGGCATCTCTCAGAAGCAGGCTGCTGTGCAGTGCCTGGTGAGCCCTTGGGACCCCGGAATCACCAACAGCCTCTTCAACACCGCAGCCAGGAGCATCAAAACCCTTTCCCCCCCTCCCCGCTGAGGTTCAGCTGCATTTCTGCTCTCTCAAGAGCTTCTGCTGCCCGTGCAGCGGCTCGTGTGCTGGCGGCTCGGGAGCGAGGAGGAGAGCGCCAAGCCCTCGTCCGAAACCAGGTGCCGGCTTTGTAGCAGGCAGCCGGTAACTTTTGCTCAGCGTTGCAGCCGTCCCGGTAGACGTTGAAACCTGGGGAGCTTCTGCATCATGGCAGTAGTCTACCGTGTGGGCGCTGGGAAGAGCCCGAGCTACGAGGTGCCTCCAGCAGCACGAGCTGACGCGCAAACTCGGGAACGAGACAGGCTGAAGAACGTCCTACTGCATAAACCTCCCCCTTTGAGACTCGCTGTCGAGTCGCCCTGAGAGATGCTCCGTTTTTCTTGCCGGGGAAGGCGGTCTCAGGCGTAGCTGTCCTGTCCTTGCTGCTGCTTAAAGACCGTACTAATAATGACTTTAAAAAAGAGCGACCCCCGCCCAAGCCCCGCAGCACTCACTTTCTTTACTCGCTCTAACGAGACAGACTAATTTCATTCCCTAAACGACGCCAGCACGCTACTGGCTTGGTTCCGTTAGCGAAGGGCTGCCGGGAGAGGCTGCCGGTGGGCCGGGCGGGCCTGGGGGAGAGGAGAAAGGCGTCCCTCTCTTCCAGCAGCCGAAATGTTCTCGGCGAGCGGCACGGCCACCGCCGAGGGAAAGGGGTCCGCCGCATCGCTTTGCGGAAGGGCTCAGACTTGACGAAAATGTCCTGGTTCTGCCACACGCTCTCCAGATCTGCACGCAGAGCACCCTGTGGATGCAGAGGTGGTCCCTAGACTCAAAGGCTGCAGGTTTACTGAATAAGCGAATGATTAACCACTAATGAACTTTCTTCCTGCTTGCATTAGTGTTTTCAGAAAATTTAAGGTCTGGATACAGTTTCCTGTTGGGTTAAAATAAATTTAAATTGAGGAAGCCCGACAGCATCCGGGCTTGAGTAGTGCAAAAAAGTATGTGTTATTTCTTTACAGTTTTTCTTGGTTTGGGCTTTCTGTCTGTGGATGAACTATTGAAGATGCCATCTTTACCATAGGAAAATAGTAATGTGATTGTTTCTTTTTCTCCCTCCTCTGTAGGCCTACGGACATGAGGTGGTTAAGAGTAGATGATGAGATGCCTCAACACGTTGTAGTGTCTGGTTCAAACCTTCTCATTAGTAACCTAAACAAAACAGATAATGGTACATACCGCTGTGAGGCTTCAAACGCGGTGGGGAAATCACATGCGGATTACATGCTGTTTGTATACGGTACGTGAGAAAAACCACCGTTCTTCTAGACTCATTTACACATAATTGCAACATACCGCGCTCTGAAAGCTTTGACAGACGTTAACATTTTGCTTAATGCAAGGTTTGCAGGTAGCTCCCGACACGTCTACGTTATACCGGGCTGGGGTAGGGGCTGGAAAACGGTTTATTGGGCTTCTGTAAGTCTCGGTGTTGTGCATCGGGCGCAGAGCCTGGGCCGGGGTCCGGTGGGCTCCTTCCTCCGCAGCTGTGCCGGGGGCTCGCCACGGCACCCCGCTGCGGGCAGGCGAAGCCCACGGAAAAGCCAGAGCGGGGGCCCGGGGAGAACCGTGAAGTTCTCTGGCCTGACAGTTCTCCTAGGACTTCTCCGGTAATTCCTTTTCCTTTTTGTAATACCTTCTCCAGTGTCTCCAGCAGTGGTCGGGGTGGGGGGGGGGGGGGGGGGTGGGGGGGGTGGGGGGGTCCAGGCCTTTCATTAGCAAGTTAAATCACCGAAGAATCGGCCCGCATCCCCAGGTAATTACAAACCAGTAAATAAACTGGAGGAATGAGATGTCTTTAGCCTATCCCTGGCTGCTGAGCGGACACTAAAACATGTCTCGGCATCCTTTTAAAGTGCTGTTAAGTAACTGCTTTAATTCTCCGCTCCTCTGCATTGTTTTGCCATCGCTTTAAACCTGGTCAGGAGGCGCTGCATATAATAAAGATTGAGTAGGCACCTGAAGAGTGATCCCCCAGTTTAATTACGAGCAATTCCCTCGGGCTGCATATTTAAACGTTATCTGTTACGAGCGGTTATTGTGTGGCTGGGCTAAGCTCGTGGTGGGTATTGCCTGTTACTCGGATGGGGCAGTAACTTGCTTTGGTTTGAAGTTCGTTCCATGCAACAGCCGCTTGAAGCTCTGCAAGCCAAATTCTCTTGTACGTGCTCTGATCCAGATAAATAAGACATCGCCTATCCAAGTGCCACTTGCACGTGAGCCATTTTAAGCCCAGTCTTAGAAACCTGCCCAAAGATTGAAGGTAATACCAAGCTACAGCTTTGAGCTGAAATTGAACTCATCTACCGCACCATACGGGTAGTTTTCTAGTGCCTGTCGCTCCAAAAGGCTTCAGTTTACAAAATGAAGTCAGATACGCTTTTAGGATGGGAATAATTTGTATGCTCGTGGTATAAAAAAAAAATACCTCGTTTACCCCGGTGTTTAAAGAAACAACTAAAGTTGTGGAGAATAAAGAAGTTGAAGTAGGACACAGGCAGTTCCCCGTGAGATTGAAACTGTGGAAAGCTGCTGCTGTAAAGCAGTTGTCAAGGAAGCGGTTTCATTCCTTGCATGGTCGTACGTACCTGCGTTGGCCCAAGTGAGTGCTAGATCAGCCCTCCCCGATGTCAGTGACCTGGGATTTGCAGCTCATGGTAATTCTCGCACTCGTTAATTATTCTGCATTTTGGATGTGGGCGAGAACTAGACCGCGCAGCACTTCATCAGTGCTGCTCCCCCTCAGGGTTAAATCCACAGGAGGAGACCCGAGACCGTATTATTTTACAGGAGGCGGAGGTTCCCAGGGGATGTAAACCTGTGGACTCTAGTTCAAGCGCCCAGCAGACGTTTTGGCCACGTAGGGAAGGGCATTTCGTGGTCTCTCAGGAGCTCGCGATCAAATAACGGGTTTACATCCCACCACGTCCAATTTCGGCACGTTTGGGAGTGTCCCGCTAGGATCCGGCACTCTGGGCAGCCGAAAGAATCCTTTTAACCCTGAATGTAAAAGGGAGAAATTTATTTTTGTCGGAGGAAGCGGTTGGGCTGTGGCCGTCACCCGGAGCCCTCCGGTCGAGAACCTAACTCGGGTTGTCGCCGAGGGAAGCTTCCGCCGCTCGCCTCGGGCCCGCTGGGCAGCGGAAAGCGCTCACGTCCCCCGCCCTCGGCCCCTTTCCCCGCTGAAAGCAGCGCTGGAGCCCGCGTCCGTGCCGGGGCGCCTCTGGGCGTAGCGTGGAAGCTGGCGGGAGGACGTGCCTCGCGCCCGCCCTCTGCCTCGCCGCAGGGGGGGCTGGCTCCCACCTTCGCCAGCGCGGAGCTCCCCCAAATCCCCCTCGCTTGGGAAGCGGGGGGAATTAGGGAGACGCCCCCCCCCCCACCCGCGGGGCGGTGGCGGAGCGGCAGAGCCGCGGTCGGCGCGCCCCAGGGGCGGCCGGGCTGGCGCCGGCTCCCTGCCACGGGGTGCACCCGCAGGTAAATGGTTCGACGTGCGGATGGTTT
>VWZR01001041.1:121762-141368 GCA_013397025.1 Oceanodroma tethys | reverse complement strand
CTTTTCCTCCCCGTGGAAGTGGGCAGACGCATTTGCTAGAAACTTCTAGCGCAATTAGCGCACAATCTTTTTTATTTTTTTTTTTTTACTTTTATGGAGGAAGGCCCTGCTGCACGGCGTCGTCCCCGTGCAGTTTGTGAGACGAGCTGGGTCTGTCGGCCTTTGCTGGTCCCTGGCAAAAGGCCGGGGACTGTCTCCCCCTGGTTCTGCTGCGCTCCAGCTGCTTCGGTCTCCGCTGCCCGTAGGGAGCCGTACGGGTTCCCGAGCAAGCGAGAGGTTCCCTGTCGTAAGCCTAGGGACTGGGGAGCTTGGCGTGTAGGGGAAGGACAAGAACCGCTTCTCATACAGCCGTAAATAAACGCTGCCCAGCGAAGCGAACTCCCAGGTAACGTTTCTTAATTTTCAGGACTGGAATATAATAAAGGTGCTGCATATGATTAAAGTTCAGATGTATTAATTAGGGAATCTGAGAGAGCTCGCTCGGAGATAAAAGAGTAGCAGATGTGTTAGTGATGAAGAGTTGACATGCGATAGAGGAAACCTGAAATCAAAAGCCCATGAAATGTTTCATGCTCTATTATTGCTGGATGAATCTGTAGTTCAAAGTCTTTCCAACTACTTAGCGCATTCAGTTTGATCATCTGGGCATTGATACATATTTTTTCTTTTACGTCTTCTCATATCTACCTTCTCCTGCCCAATGATTTTGATGAGGACGTGCCCCTGTACGTAACATCAATAGCGTGAAGAGCGGCAGTGTTGGAGTCTCAACAGGTCAAGCACGTCCGAGGGACGGTGATCAGTCAGGAAGAGACACGTCCCCCGTCCCTGTTTCTCGTGGACGGTGCTCTAGGAGCAAAACCAAGAGCCTTCAGCTGAAATTGTCAGAAAAATACTGACTTTTTTCATTAAAAGATCTTGGTGAAATTCTTCATACCTTGAAATGGATATTTAGTGATGATGTTCTCATTTCTTTGTATTTATGACTATCTTTGAAGTAGATTGTAACATCCTGCTGACGTGCTTTCGTAGAGGAAGAATAGCGAAGTTAATGGCCCTGGGGAGAAAGCGAGATGCATTTGCGTGCTGTTGATATTTAGCCTGTTAAGCGCAGCAGGGCCCCTCACGCAAACCTCCCACCTGGATTTTCAAACGTGTGTCTAGAAAACCGACAAAGCACCGCTGTGTCTCTCTTTGTACGTGTAAACTGTTCTTTTTGTTGTGGAAAGCGTGCAGTTTATTTTTCTTATGCCTCTCCCATTCCATCTCTCTCTCTCATTGACTAATTTATGCTGGGTTTTGTTTTGTTTTTTTTTTTTTATTTTATTTTATTTTTAGCGTTGTGGAAGGCAAAAAGGGGGGGGAGTTTCGGGGCCAGATTCTCTAGCCAGAGTAAGTCGGCGCGCAGCTCCCGCGGTGCGGGTCGAGCTGGAAGCCGTGTCCAGGTGCTGAGGATCTGGCCCGCGGCCCCCGAAGCCAGCTGGGCACCCACCGCCTGGCTTTGGGGGAGGGAAGGCGTCCGACGGCCGCGCTGCTTCTTAGCGTCCTTGTTTCTCTCTGGTCACGGTTGATCGCTGTTGTGTTCTGCTTGTTTTTTCTTAATTTGCTTTTTTATTATTTTCCTTTTTATATTTTATCCAGATCCCCCCACAACTATCCCTCCTCCCACAACAACCACCACCACTACCACCACCATCCCTACCACCATCACAGGTACGGTACCTTCATAACCATTGGAAATGTCCTGAATGTTTATTGTCTTTTATGTATATAAGCAGAGCATGAAGCCTGGGGAAAAACAACAAACGAATCACTTGCAGTTTATTTTTTTTCTCAAATACACCCACTGCACAGCCTGAGTCCTGGTCCGGCAGTTCAACGAGTTGGACGGTCCTTGCTGCAGGTCTTTCTGACGGGCGGGAGTTGCCGTGGCAGAAGAAGCTGTTGCTTCGGTCACTGGTGGCTAATACTGGGTGCTCTCGAACGAAGGGTACCAACAGCCGTAGAGCTCCTTGAATACGGGCGGTTGTTTCAGCCTCAACCCCACCAGTACCAATTTCTGAGCAACTTATACGCGGAAGCGGAAAGTTTGGCCTTCAGTAACGTAATTCGCCTCACGTGACTCGAGATGCTTCTCCTGGTGCCTAGGTGTTTGGTCTGTCTCTGTGATAAGCCCTCTCCCTCACTCTCCCAGAAAAGTGAATTCCACCGGTCGTTTTTTACTGAGTCCAACACCATCTGTAGGGCCCTTTTTGAGGAGCCGGCCTGTAGCGTTTTGAGTTTTTCCCTGTCTTGTGAGAAAAGGTGAATGAAAACAACCAGCTGATCACGAGACACCTCTCTTCTACACGCATCCGTCATGTTTCCTCGCTGGCCCCGACTCTCTCCACTCATAGGGAAGGCCTTTCTGGTTCCTTTATGATCATTTGCATTGTCATTTTTCTGATCTTTTCTATTTCAACTGCTGCTTTTGCTTTTGCTTGCGCTTTTTTTTTTTTTTTTTTTTTTTTTGAGGTAGAGGTGACAAACTGCAGGTGAGATTGGACCGTTGAATAGCTAATGGCATAATGTTTGTTGTTGCTATAAACCATCCCCTGTGTAAACGCCTTCACATTTTATTTGCTTTTATGACGTTGCTCAGCTGCCTCTAACTGTCCTGCTCAGGGTGTTTTGTGGCTTCTTTCCTTCTGAGGTTTTTGCAACCAAGTCAGACTCCGCTGGCATGGACAAGCAATCGGAGCCTTTCTCCCGACGTGCCTTAACGCGCACGGTGTGCGCCGTCTGCCATCCACCATCGTGTTGTCCAGACCTTGCCATTCTCTGTCTTCCTCCTTCCAGGTGGTTATCAATAAAACCGAACTCCCGGCACCCAAGTTTGGATGCTTGAGACACTCTACAGCGAACGCTTTCCTATTTTGCCGTTTGGTTGCTTTGGTTCAAATCTGTTTTTAATTTCTCAACTTAACCGGTTTTCATTTCAGAGTAGGTTTCAGATTTTATTAAAGTCTCCTTAAGAGCCGTTGGCAGAGCAACTCGGTCCCGCGTGTCTCGCTGTAAATGAACGTGCATACAGTTTTCTTTTGTTTTACGGTAATTTGCTAACGCTTTCAGTGAATTTTGGAAGGCTAAAAGGAAGAATTTGTCTTGGCGCTTGATTGACCCCGTTACGTTTATGTCGGTGCCTGCTAACATTAACGACTGTCCTTTTCCCGGGAACTGGATTGTTACCAGCCTGTCATTCTAGGGCTCGCCCTGGGACGGGCTTCCAAAGCGCACGCTGCCCTCACCTGCCATCGGGCTCCGAAGTAGTGCCTGGTCATAAGAGCGAGCGGTTTTGTTGTTTGCTCTTCTGCTGCAAGCCTTGCAACTCGTTTGTGAATTCTCAGTAGCCTCCGGGCTTCCAGGCTCTCCCCCGCAGTAGCTTCCTAGCTTTTTCATACTAAAAATAAGAAGGGGAGGTGGGTGGTTCTCGCAGTCAGACATGGTTATCGCCAAGCCTCCTGGCCGAGCTGTCTCACGCGTAGCTGTGGTCTAGCTGCCGCTGTTGTGTGGCCCGGGGTTGGTAGCGGCCCCCGCGGGGTTTCTGCCTCGCTGATGGGTGGGTGATGCCCAGGAGCTGCTCAGCACCCTCACGGCTACAGCTGGGTGGTGCTTCTTGAGTCCGTGTCTCCAGCTGTGTGAAATCACTCTTGAAGTCCTCCTGCAGGTTTGCTTTGAACACGGGGATGAAGGGATGATGGTCTTCCAGGAAGGGGGGCCCTTCTGGCGTGACGTTTTCCCAGCCGTTTCTCCTCAGTAACGTTCCATGGGAGCAAAGCGTTGCCCTGAGGATCAGCACTGCCCTTTGTGAGGGTGCTGCTCGATGGGGAGGTATGACTGCACTGAAGAATGGTCAGACACACACAAAGATGTGTTGACTGGCAGCTCTTTGTTTCCTTTACAAGCAGAATTGCAGGTTGCTTTTTTATCAGCCTAGCAGAAGTACCTTGGGATCAGGAGCATGTGGCTGTCCTACGTTTTTCTCGCACCTTTGTTTTCAATGATGGAGGATCTAAAACTCAAAGCCTGCTTGACATCCTGTTGGCAAAACCCAGGTGGGTCTCCATTGCCTCCTTGATGCCTTTCTGTATTGGCTTTGAAGAGGCTAGAAATGTCATGAAAATGTAAGACTGTTCACTGATTCCAGCAGTTACTGCTCACGACGTGTAGGAAGGAGATTAATTAATGCTGATAAGAGAAATTTTTATAGTCTTCCCTGACACCGATCTAACTCTGAATCTTCTTGACGTGTGCCTTCACATCTCCCGCCCACGAGTTCAGCGTGCTTTTCCCACAAAGGGCAGCTGGGGCTTCGTCTCCCTTCTTTGTGCGGAAACGTGCATGTGTGCGTTTTCCAGCCAGCAGCCAGGCAGTATGAAGCTGCAGAAACTTTTGCTCTTCAATAGTTAAGAGACTTTGTAGCTGGAAAAAATTAGGTCGAATTAGCATAATCTCTAGAATTACATAGCATAGTAGTGTTGAAACGCTTTCTAAAGCCTCAAGAGACGACTGATACCTTAATTCCCATCGCCACCGTAACGCTGAAATGTTCTTCTAGCGTGGTATCGGTGCCTTGGCAGCAGACGGGGTGTTTCTTGTCCTCGCTGGCAGGCTGGGTGCCTGTTGTCCGCCAGCCAGCTGGGTTGAACACCGTTCCTTAGGATGAGGGGGACTTGAAATCTATTTTATTTTGCCTTTTCCCCCCTATTTCTTGTATAACACTGTCCTACTTCATGTCCCCTGAAACCACAGAGTAGTTCTGAAAAACAAGAAGTGTCTTGTTTTAATTAAAAAAAAAAAAGGGAAGAGACCCCTGCACTGAAACAGTGTCTCTGTCCAAGCTCATGTTGTAGGTATGCTGTCATCTCTAGTAGCTGCCCGAAGGAAATTATCTTCTTGGAAGTAGTCCTTTTGAGTTACTGGAGATAATTTGTTCTGGATTCATTTTCCCCTTCTAAAACTATCCGGCAGAACAATCTCAGAGGGCTGCATTTGCTGCCCCACGTGCATGGCGAGTTACTCCTTTTGCGCAGCTTCCCGTGACAGACGTCTTTTTTTACCTGCTTGCGTGCGGTACTTCGGCTCTGAAGGTGTTCAGACATGGCGTGGAAACGCAACCCTCTCCCCGGGAGGTTATCTTTGATGGTAGACACCGCTCGGCAAAAACGAGCCGGAGCGGGAGGTGCGGCAAATGGGGGAGGCCGGGCAGCGGACGTGCAGGCGTATGCTGGAGCGTGGCCGTTACTCCCCGCGCTTGCGGGGTGCCCCCCGTCCCCCCCCAGACCCACCCACGTCCGAATCCTGCGTCGCTGCTGCTGGAGGCTTGACCTACAAAGGGACGCTGAGACGATAAAGCGGTTTTGGGGGAGATCTCTGAAAAGCTAACCCGCTGCTTTTTTCTGGGAGAAGGAAAAGCTGAGCAGCGGTGGAGTTTCCAAAACAGCACGACCTTTAAAGCTTTTCCTCTGTCGCTGCTGCTTTGCTTCAGTGTAGGTGCTCGAAAAGATTTCCTGCGTGACAGTTTGATCTTTTTCGCATATCCTCCAACCGCATTGATATTCCGACCATCCTTTGGTGTTTCAGCTGTTATCGCTAGCAAGCCCTTTTTTATCAGTTCAAATTGTCCTTGTGGCTTTGTTCATTAAGATGTACAATATGATACAGCAGAGCAAACTGCATAATTTGAATTACCCCTAGAGTTGTTCCTTGAAATACTGGTTTTGGACAGCTGTTGTTTCCTGGGAGATAGAGGTTCTTAATAACAGCAAAGCCGTCATCTTTGGGCTCAGTGCAGAGTGGAGCATTTTAGCCTGCCTCTGCAAGCATCATTTCGCTGCCTTCTGGTCTTGCTTAGCACATACACCTCTGCACCCCGGGATCTACAGTATTATTTGTACATGCAAATTCGCATTTATCACGCTTTCTCTGCAGATGGATCTCGCAGGTGTCTTGGCAACAGTGTCGGTGGAGACCTGGGGGTGCGACACGCATGCACGTTACCAGTCTTTCAAGCCTTGCGTTGGATGCTACTGATCCTGCAAAGCCCCCGCTGTCCATCTTGCAACAGTATTAATGGCAAGCCGGCAGACTTCGCCGTGGCGTGCCTTGAATGCCATTTTATACCACATCTGAAACCCCGCTGATCCCTTAGAGCATACGGCAGCAGGCGCGCGTGTGTCTTCAGGGGGCTGAAGCGTTGCAGGCAGCGGTTTTAGCTTAAGAACGCCCAGGGATGCTCGAGCCTCCCGATGAACTCGGTTGGAAAGCACCGAGCCTGCGCTGTGGAAATCCTTATGTTCCTTCCTGAGGCTGGGGATTTTTAGAAGGAGGAGCAAGCAAGCTCTGTTTGACTCGAAGGTGTTCGGAAGTCCCCGGGCTCCGAAGGAGGAGCTGTTAATTGATGCCGAGTCCGAAGGCCACGTCTCGAGCAGGGCGGCGGGGCACCTGAGCTCCCCTTTTCGCCCCCGCGGCCGCGCGCTGCCGTGCCGGCGCTGGGCGAGGGCAGAGGTGGCTAGGTGTCCATCGAAACAGAGACTTCTCTGTCCTCTTAGCTACCTAAGAAATAGTAACGCGTGGAAGTCTCAGGTCCTGGAGAAGAAGCGGCGTAGCGCGTTTTCAAACCGTGAATCCACGTGCCAGAAAACTTCCTCCAAATGAGGAGAGTGTCGATGTTATCCCCAGTAGAAGTTTGTCCTTTTCTGATTGCAGCTGGTTGTGTGAAAGCCTGCAGTGGCACTGGGGTTCGTTCCAACAGTAATCCGAAAAGTTGGTGGGCGGGGAGAATGCAACAGAAGTCATTCTTTGCCCAAATTACCTTGCAGTAGGTTTGTGGGAGGTGAAGAGGCAGCGTGGGGATTACTAAAGTACATCCGCAGCCGCAGAATCGCAGGCTTGGCGTCGAGTCGGGTACGGTTGCGCGTGCCTGTTGCTGCTGGTGGCGGTGTTCTCGTGGGATTTAATCACAAATGGGAAACGGGTTTGTTCCTCACTCAAATCCAACACGGATGGCTCCAGCCCGGCTCTCGGGGCTCTCTTCTAGCTTTCCCTGCCCGCTTTTCCGAGCGGCCCTTCGGAGGCAGCAAACAGGGAGACGGGCGGGTCGGCGAGAGCCGCCGGGCACGGTCGGGGTTTGCTGCCAGCTTGCAGCGTGCCGCCGGGCAGGGACTCGGCCCAGTGATTTGTTCCCCCCAGTTTTTTATTATTTAACTTTTGCTTTCCGTTGAAGCTTCTGCACGTCCCTGGTAAAATGTCAAGTTAATTTAAAGATGGTACTGGACTCTTCTGACATTTTCATCCAGGATGTGACCGCATTAAAGGGAATAAAGGAAGAGAGAGTAGCTGACAGGCCTGTTACAGAAAATAAAATGACATAAAATTGAGTCTTTTAGTACCGCATCCAGTCAGTAGCAGACACGGTACTGTCGTGCCTGGTCTTTTACCGGTGGTGACGCAGCGTGAGCGGTGCAGAAGCCATCCTTTTGCTGGGCAGAAAGCGTGTGTGCCTAGGAGAGGGAGCTGGGCAGGGGACCGTCCCCTCGCGGGCTGGCTGTGGGTAGAGGACCGGAGAGGTCGGGGCTTGCACGGGGTTTGCACGATGCCCGGCAGCGTGAGCTGGGGGCAGGTGTGCTGTTCGCAAGGCTGGGGTTTGAATAAGAACAAAATCCCCGCAGATCTTTATGGAGAAACATGAAAAGGCGTAGCTGGAGCCGCAGCACTAATTCTGGAATATTTTTGTTCCTGTCGCACACAACTCCCATACAGATTGTGATTATTTTTGTGAAACATCTGGCCCGCAAATCAAACTGTCTCTGGGGTGCATTGCAACATGCCCCTACGCAAAAGCTTTCAGCGCAAGCTGGAATCGCTTTACGGAGGATCGTCGCCGAGTATCATAATGCAAAGTACATTTTCATCCATCCTTCTGAGGAGCATTTAGCGAGGGAGAGGATCGCTGTGCTTTGGCACCCTGGGGGCTTTTCGAGCTCCTTTGCCCCTCGGCCCGCGCTCCCGCGACGTTCCCGAAGTGGAACGTCTCTGCCGGTGTCCGACAGGCGGTGGGAATGACGGGGATTTTTGTAGGGCTTTTTATTAAGCCTTAAGGACCTGAAACAGAGCAGAAATCCTGTTTGGAATACTGCACGCTGGTCCCTACGGCTGCTATGAAAACAGCAGCGTGAAGGAATTCGGGCTCGCCCTGGTCAGTGAACGTGAAGTGGTCTGGAAAATCGGGAAGAATAAGAGGTCCCTGAGTCAGCGATCAGATTGGCTTTTGTTTTCAGTTCAGAAAGCAATTTCAAAAGCAATGTATTGAACGGATATCTATACTTACTAATAACTCTTTAAATTTAAAAAGAAGAAGTGTTTTTTGCCATTATTTTGATGACGTGCTGTTGTAATTCTCCTTACAATAGCTGTGTGTTTTTAAGCTCCCGCGCATCACGCGCTTCTGTAAGGCTGCAGCACTGCAGCTCAAGCATTCGAGTTGGCGAGTTTAATTTTGCTGCTGGGGTTTTAATATTCCTCCACCGTGCTCGTTCTGTTTGAGGCTGTGGACTAATTACGGACGAGTTTAAAGGGCCCGGTCTGTCACACTCTGCAAACAGCTTGAAGTTGGAGAGAATCCATTTGAAAAAATGAGGAGGCTTAGCGACGGAGCTCGTAACTCAAGTAAATGTTGCCCAGATGCCGTCGTGCAGTAATTTTATAAATATGTGTATATATGTGTGTGCGTGCACGCTTGCGTAGCTACCTAATGAAGTGGTGAGTGCCTAAAACTTGGGTGTCATCCGAGTTTTCTTAGCTGGCAGATAACACCATCTGTATCGCAAGACGATGTGTGTCAGTGTCTTCATTCAAACACTGAACTCTGTTCTTATGACCGATGCTAAAAAGAAATCACGATTAAGCGAAATGTGCAGCTTTGTAGAGGCCAATGGTTCCTTTCTTGGATACCTTCTTTAATTACAAACCAGTCCTCTGGCGGATTTATGTACACGTAGATTTTGAGAGGCCGTTGCATTGTTTCACTTCTCCCCATACAGCAAATTTTGTTGTCTCTCTGATTAGAGTCAGGAAGAGGAGCCTTTCTCTTGAGATGGAAAGTGCCACGTTGAGCCTCTTTGTTTATGTGCTTTCTACGTCCTCTGCTTTGCCGCATCTTGTAAAACAGCCCTTTTTTCAGCACCAGCTTATCATTTTAAATGATAAGCATCAGCTTCGTGCGGTTGTGTGACTGCCCTTCACACCTATGGCTCGGGACCAGAACGGTGCTTTTTGGTGATGGCAAAGCCTTTCGTTGGCTTCCTCCGACCTTAGTGAACTCAGAAGCGTATCAAGGACTTTCTTGTTGGTCCACATTTGAGAAGAGGTGATTTTTCTTCTAGGATGTGGGGCAGAAGCCTCATTTCTGGGGTGCATATAAGCATGGCCATTCTTGAAAGCGAGGTAGGAGTCAGTGGCACGTACCTGGAAGTCAGGAAAGCCCGTTTAAAGTTAGCCAATCCGTCTTAAAATTATCGGTTGCCTTAGCAGCGGCCTTGCAGGGCCGGGGATGGTGCTTCCTCCGCAAGGCAGAACAGCGGTGGAGTTTGGTGTACGCACAGTTTGACGTGTATTCGTTAACTTCATACCAAAGCAACGGTGACGATTTTTCTCTCCTTTGCCACGCAACCGCTGTAGTAGCGTGCCTGTGTCGGGGGCATTCTTTGCTTTACCCTAACGTGAGATTATTCCTCTTCGGAGCACTGTGTGTGTACAATCCTTCTTCCCAAAGAAGACTCTGGGATTGAAAAGGACCTGCAGAAAACTCATTCTAAACTTGAACTGGTCTGTGTTTCCTACTGCAACCATCCAAACCATTTGCTAATCATAACTTTGTCATTCCAGCTGCAGCCAACATGTTGTTTGACTTGGATATTTGTTCGCACTTACAACCGCTTGAGAACTTCATTTTTTGTAACCTGTTGGTCTCTGTCCCCAGACGGGGAAGCGAGATGCACTGTCCAGTTTGCACTCTTTCTTGACTAATATCTCTTCCAGCACGTGAATACAAGTTTGCTTTCCGCAGATCCTCTATTTAGTGTAAAAGCTGACGTAACTTTTTTTTATTTCAGGAAGACAGTAAATTGAGACTATGTATAGATGCCAAGATGCTATCTCAGGAATTAATACCCAGTTTTACAATCCTCTCTAAACAACAACTTTCCCCCCACCTTCACCACCATTTTCCCCTTCACCATTCGCTCGGTTAAAACGAGGCATCGCTTGGGGATTGCTACCCGAAAGCAAAGAAGAGCCCCGCTCTTGTTCTCCTTTTTGCTTCGGAAGGCTTCCCTCGCAGCCTCCCCCAGAGCTCCCAGCAGGAGAACAAGCGCTAGCGTCTTTGAGCGCGCGTTAGATTTGATTGCCAAGATGAGAACAGTACGTGTTGGCAGTGGAAACAGGCTAATGACGGCTTGGTAATCTGTTATGCAAATCCTGGTGCAGTTTGTGAAATCGTGCAGGGTTTATTTGTTTTGCTTTCATAACTAAAGCATGTAGACCTCGTATCTGTAAGTATTGTGTGTGCCTTGTATGATTCTTGTCTCCACTGGTGCTTCAGAAATCCAGGCCTGGGCTGTCCTCAGCTAAATTGCAAAGGAGCGGGTCCTCCCTTTTCCACTGCTGCCTCTGAACGCGCAGGAGGACTACCCGTCCGAGGGTTCTCCGGCCAGCGTGTTAATGAGGGGGAACGCCAATGGGAATTGCCTGTCGCTGCTCCGAAGCTCAAGCTCCGGGCTGCTTTGCAGAAATACGCAGTAGAGCGCTTCTCTACGCTTGCTCATACCATTTTACTCATTTAAACATTGCCTGCATCGAACCGAGGAGAGTCGTGCGAAACCCCGTCTTTGCTGCGAACGACCGCGCCTGGGCTTTGCCGTCGGCTCGGGCGTATCCGCAGGGACTGGCGGCAGAGTTACGGTTAGGTTGCGAGGAGCCAGCCCGCTAGCGCCAGCAACCAACATCACGGGGACAAGAGGAGGATTTGTAGAGCCAGGTGAAAAGTAAAGGAGTTTCAGTAACTGGATAATGCGAATAAGTATGAATTAGACCTGCTGGTGTAGAGGAGAGGACATAGGAACACTGCCAGGAAAAGCCTTCAGATTTGGTTCAGTCTTTAAAATTGCCTGTTCCAAACACCTGTGAAGAGATGAAACATCTCTCCGTTGGCAAGGCCGCGGCTCCCAACAGATTTCCCGCGGCACGTGACGCATACGGAATAAAGTCAGCTTCAGACTAACGACCAAAAAAACGCCAGTATATTTCAGTTACCAGTAACTGTTAACCAGTCAACTGTTGCGATAGAGGGACCGGTAAGGTCTGCCTGCGTTTGCCCGTTCTAGAGCAGTGGGTTTTACACTGAAAAAATCACGCACCTTCCAGGCGCCTGGCTCGGCGTAGCCGAGGCAGAAGGCCACGCACACCTTCTAGAACTAGATGTGCCATTTCTAGGAGTCTCTTCGTTTTTAGCATTTGCTTGCCACCTCTGGAACGGGCTGGGTTCAGAGGCTGTGCCGCGTACTGACGGCCCCGGAGGGTCCCCGCATTGGACCGAGGGGGAGAAGAGGTGGGGGCGGATCGGGCCCCGGCCCCTGGCGCTTTGATGAAGGCAATGTTTGAATGCGTAAAAACTCTTTTCCAAGAGTTGGCTCTTGGTCCTGGTCTTGAGCTTCCGTTTTGGCCCTCACCAAGTAAAGCGTTGGTGTTCTCCCCCGTCTCCTGCTCCCCTGACTTTGCAACCACCAGTAATTGTTCTGGCAAGGTCCTGGAAAAAGAAAAATTTACTGTTTTCCTCAGGCTCATAGCTTTTGAACTGGAGGCATGTCTTCTAAAACAGTGCAACTCACTTCAAATGCTTTTTGCCTTTCATTTTATTATTGCTTGTCACGCAATGTTCTTTGAAAGCTTGCTCATATATTATCTGTTCCATTTTTTCCATTTTCCCTTTTTTTGCATGCTGTTCCTCCTGTTTCTTCCCTTCCTCCAATCCTCTGTTCCCGTGTGTAGACACAACGGCGACGACAGAACCGGCAGTTCACGGTTGGTATCACATTCCTGTTTATCTTATTTCTCAGCGCTGCTGAGTGGCAAGACAAGCCTGGGAAGGGGAAGCACAAAAGGGAAACGTAGTCTTCAAGGGAAAACCGCGTTTCAGGTGGACCGACCTCATGAATATAACACGGTTTTTAAGGCTGGAAAGTCTGTCTGGTCTTGTCATTTCAGTTGTGAGCTTCGCAGCCGGTTGTGCCGGTGCCAGGCCAGCAGCCATCCCCCGAGCCCGGTGGAAACGGCGCGCCTGCGCGAGCAGCGCCGGGGGAGCGAGCGGTTCTCCAGTCATCTCGACGACTGGGCCGATCGCTTCACGCGTGAAAAAGCAAGCCGGCTTTTCAAAACAGGAATTCGGATTTAATTTTTTAGGAGGCGCTTGAAATCCGGAGCGTCTTCCTTTCACCTTGAGCTTGTAAGACAGCGCGTCCGGCGGGTCCGCCGGCGCGGGGCAGCGGTTGGTATTCTGGGGGTGCTCCGCAGCGGAGCGCTTGCCCCGAGGCCAGCAGTGAAGTTTGCGTTATTACGCCGCAGAAGGAGATTGGGAAAACAAATAGCAACGCTTTCCTATCAGCATAGCAGTCTAGCAAACTAACCCTTCTCATCTGCTCAGGGCAGTCTAGCTAACAGCTTGACAGCTTCCTTCGCTTCCTACATTTCCAAAGCGAGCCTGAACAGTCGCTTCAGACTGGAAGTTGAGCGTACCCTTGTTTGGCACGAGCTCGATTTTCAGCTAAAGAGCCAAAACCTCTGACCATTTTAATTAAGGCTAATCCATGTTTCGGCTTGCTATTTTAGTTTCTTTTAACTCTGATCGGCTGTTTCTTCTATTGACAGAAATCTGTAATGCAGAACTACCCCTTTTTGCTGCCTGCTCCCAACGAGGCGTGTCTGGGGCGATGACAGAGGGAGGACCGAGTGAGGTGGTGGTTAAGTAGTGATGCCCCGATTCAAGTGGAGGGACGTGCAGTTCTTGTCCCAGGTAACTTACCTGCTTGGACGCATTTTCCCGCTTGACATAACGATTGGAAGCCTTCAGGCATACTTCTGTTTTCTATACGTTGCCGATATCCCTACGTATGTTTAATGTCGGGATTCAGCATCGGTAATTTTGTGGCTACTGCAAGGGAAGTCATGGCAAGGCAACAGAAATCCAAGCGACATCTCATCCAGCACTACGCTAACACTCGTGAAAGTGAGATGAAGGCAAAATGTTAATCTCCCGATCGTTAAGCCATGGGGAGAGTCTTGAAGAGCTGGCTCTGAAGACGGTAGCACAGTTTAATTACCTGCAGGTCCGCTCAGTTGCACTCGCTTAGGTGGTGAGGGTCCGACCGCTCCTTTGAAGCGCCAGCCTGGCACTTCGCTTTCTCAGAAGTGTCTGAGAGCAGTCGGGAAAGTCAGGAGAGACGCGGGGCTCAGCCTGAAAGGAATCCCGACCCCCTTCTGCTCTCTGGCCCCGGGATCCTGGTGGTAGCGAGTGCTGGGTACCCTGCAGGCGCGGGGCACGGTACCCTGCTTTAGCAGCGCTCGGAGGCAGGGTTAGGGACTGCGGGCACTGCGGAGTCTTCGGCACTCCTCCGGTTCGGCCAAGGGGCTCTGCCTTCAGTCCTGGAACTGGCTGAGGAAAGGTGGACGCATTCAGGCAAAAGGACAGCGGCCTGCGGTACCAGAAAATAATGCAGTTTTTTTCTGTTTTTCTCAGACGACCCTAGAAACGTGCAGGTTGATCCCTAAATCTGGGAAAGATCAGGCAGCCCCGACGCTGGCGTGGCTTCTGGCGTCGTTTCTAGATGTCTCGGCGAGCCTTTTCTGACGCGCAGCTTGCATTAATCTCTGGCGCGAAGGCAAGCCGGGAGGGCTGAGCATCGTCGCGACGGCAGAGCTGCGATGCTGCGGCGCGGGGCGGGTGGGCGATGCCGAAGGGGCCGCGCAGCCGAGCAGCCCTTGCCCCTTTCTTCAGTGCGGTTCCCGACGGCTTTCGTCGGCTTTGCTTCTGTTAGGAAAAGCCATCAGAAGCGGGTTTTTAGCTGGAGGACGACCTCCGAGTATTTCCACCTCTGGGGGGGAGGGCTGCTGCTGCGAGGGGATTGACAGCCGAAATGACAAGCCAGCCCAGTCGGACGAGCTGCCGCAAACTTTCCTGCCTTAAAACCCAGCCGCTTTGCGCGGAACTCCCCTGCGCTTGCCCTCGCGGGCGCTTTTCCCGTGAAGACTCTGGGATTTCTTTCCAAGCTTGTGTTGCTGGAGTGTGTATGGAGTATACCAGGTGTTTCTGTATGTTGGCCATTTGTTCTTACCGATGTCCAATGGGAGTGAGCATGTCTGTGAATGACTAGAAATGCATGGGCATGAACTACAGCCAAATGGATTTTCTCCAAAAACGATTTTAAATGAATTGGGGGAAGAAAAAATAAAACCAAAACAACAACAACAAAAAAAAAGAACCCAAAAAAGAGATTGATAGCAAAGAAAACGAAATGTAAGGCTAGTGTGGAACCAGCACAATACTTCAATCGGGGAAAGGGGTTTTGAGTAATTTAATTTTTTGGAGTGTATCCTAGAGGACTGGGGGGGAAAGGAGTCCTGTATGTGTGTGCATGTAAAAGCGGTAGCAAAGCCCCTGCCGTTCCTGTTTCCTTCTGGAATGGAGTTGACGGCGGCGATGCATGAGTGACTTAAAGCACGAACATTGTTAACTCTTTTGTTGAAAAGTGAGAGCTTAACTGTAAATTTTCTGATGCACTTTCTCCTTTCTCTGCACTGTTCATTGCCAGAACTCCAATAACAGCATGGTCATGGCCGGCAGGAAGGCTTGTGCTTCTGCTGCACCGCACTAAGCCGGGTTGACCGAGCTCAAGCCCTCCTTCCCTCTCATGTTGCCCTTCACGCTGTCAGGGTGCCGGCGGGGCTGGAATCGCAGTTCCCTGCCCACGCGCAGCCGGAACACGGGCAGAGCTTGGCGGAGGCGGGAGAGTAACGTCTCCGAGGGTCTGCCGCCGCTGCGTCCGGAGAGGAAGCCCTTTCGCTGCCGTGCCCTTTCTTTTCTTCTCTCCTGCCCCTCTCCCCCTCAAAGTCATCGTGCGAGCGTGGAGCTCCTCAGCTGCCGTCACTCCTCGGCGGGCCGGGGGGCCCGGCCTTTGCAGGGCTGCTGCCCCCCGAGGAGCCCTCCCCCCCGAGGAGCCCTCCCCTCCGAGGAGCCCTCCCCTCCGAGGAGCCCTCCCCTGCGGGGGAGATGCCCGGCTCGCCTTTTGCCCCCTGCACAAGCAGGACGTGTATAAGCCGCCGTGACCTTATACATGATGCTCTTGTGCTGCAGCAAAAGCCCTGACTTAATTTCGCCACTTTTTTCCCAAATTTTGCCCCCGCCCTGATGTAAGCAAAGAGCTTAAAGAGCTCCCGAGTGCTTTTTCCAAGACCGGGGGCGACGTCCACGGCAGCGAGTTAGGCTTGCCGCGCAGCCGTCCTTGGGCCGCCTGTGGGCACAGAGGGGGCTCGGCGACGGGGAGGCTCAGAGCTGCCTTTCAGCTCCCCCGCCGAGGCAGAAACGAGGCGCTGCTGCCTCGGCACAGGCAGAATTTCTGCTCGTCCTCATGAGAAGGTAGGGTGAAAAAAAATCTCTTCTGAAGCTGGCAAAGCAGGAAGTCTGGAGCGAAGGTTAAAATCACGAAACCATCCCAATCGTGAAGGAAGAGTGACAAGAAAATACCTTGCCCATAATATAGCAGGTAAATTATTTTATAAGCTGGAAATTCTTCCCCGAAGGCCCATGTGGATTTTTGATTGCGGCCTTAGCAGGGTTTTGCACAAGAACATTTGACACTCCCGAGTTAAGCTCTTGCTGCCTTTTCCGATAGCGCCCGGTCTCTGGGAGCGCCTGTCGGAAGCCGGAGGCTGGGCCGTGCCAGGGCGCTGGGCGGCCGGCGGGTCTCGCCGGACGCGGCCGCGTACGAGGGAAGAGCCGCCGCGCTTTCCGCCGTCGCTTTATCGAGCGGCTCTGCCTGGCCGGCTGCCTTTTCCCCCGTTGCAACTGCCCGACTTCAAAGCGCAGCTGACAGCAAATCCGTTCCCGAGTATATCGCAGAGATGCGGTCCCTGGGGCGATGGAATCCAACGTGGCAGAGCTCTCTGCGCGCGTTCAGGTTGCCGTGCAGCGCCGCGGAGCACGCGGCATTACGCGGCACGGAGCAGAATCCCCGGCTGGTTAGTTGCAGCTTGACACAAAAGAGAAATTGGCTTTTCCTTACAAACCGGAGGTAGCTTGGGAAGCAGTACAAAGCCCGGCTCTGCCCGTGGAAATCTGTAAATAACCGGCGTGCTCGTGCCGTCGTTCAAGCCGCTGGATGAGGCTGCGGCTTGGCTTGCCCGTGCGCCCTCCCGAGATTTCGGGTTTGGCAGGGCGACGGTAGCCGAGCGAGAAGTTGGCTTTCATTTATTTAACAGGAGTTGCGGCAGGCTTTGACTTCACTCTGATCAGAAGTGAAAAGAAGGGGCTTTAATAGCCGATATGAAAGTTTAATGAGAAAAATCAAGAAGTAATTTACCACATAGTTAAAATGCCTCACAACAGGTTATAATACTGTTCGGTGGCATTTTTAAGTACGCCGGGTGCAGGTAGAAACTGAATTGTTGAATTGTTAAATTTTCTTTTGAAAAAGATTTTTTTGCTTCATAAAAAATGCAACGCTGCCCTTTTTCATTATTGAGAAAATGCAGTTCCTTTTAAGTGAAAGGGAAGACTCTACAGAAGCAATTTTGGAGAGATAAAAGTTGAATGGCTCCTCTCCCGAGCCCAGGTTTGCATGTCCAATGCTTCTGTCAGTCAACGGTAATTATATTTAGATACCGTATTCTAGCGAAAAAGGCGGGCTCCCTGAAATCCAAGAGCGGCGCACCGTCAAAATTCTTGCTATTAGTCTAAACGGCTTCCCACTTCAGAAGACAATTCCGACTGTAGCTTCCAGGTGACTTGATGTATTTAAAAAACAGTCACTCAAATGAGTTTTATTTTTCATGAGCTGTATATATACACGTACTGCTTGCTGCTTTCCAGTGGGGGACAGTCTGCACATCGACTGTACTGCATTAACACCTTTGCTATTTAAAAGAAAAATTTAGCAGTCTGCAAGCTTCTGACGCCAGGTTTCCCAATGACCAGCGGTGGTGGCGTCTCGTCATGGGAAACATTTTCCTTTTCTTCGATAATGCAGTTTGCTTTAGCAGCCAGCAGCAAGAGTAAGTTATCGCAAGTGCCAGCCTTCGCTAGTAACGCGGTACTGTCCCTCGTTTAAATAGATCCCCGTGACCTCCGGGCCCTGCTTTGCCCTGTAACCTCCGCTGAGAAGTTGCCTCAACGAGGTGCGCTGGCCTCCCGGGGACCCCCCAACATTTTCTCAATCAAAATAGAAAATAAGGGCTTTACAGACAGCGGTAGCTGCCTTCTGAGCTCAGGAGAGTGTGTCTCCCCTAACTGCTTTATCAGCTTTGAGGATAGATACTTTTTCCATAATTTGGGCACCAAATTTGGGAAAATTAAAAAAAACAGGTTTTGTCCCATTTTTTTGCAGAAGACACAGCCTGCAGTCTGCACGCACAGATGCCTTACAGTTTTGAAATGCGATCAGCAATAGTCAGTAATTGATAAATTGCCGGGCTTGTCAACATTACCAAAAAAAGATTGAATTTTCTGGAAAATTGGAAGAAAATTGCTAAACATATACAGAACCGAAATCCAACCGGACTAAATCGGGCAATTGCCCCCCACGATGACTAAAAGACAGAGGTTGGGGGTCTTTGCATGCTGTTATGAATGAGTGATTTTGACTCCATGTTTTGTGTGCCAACAGTGTAGACTGAGGAATGCTTCTGTCTGTAATAAAGGAAATTATTGCAATTCTGTCATACGAGTTACTCTGCCCAAACCGGCAGGAGGTGGCGAGTGATTGACGCATTCTTTCCCCCCCCCAAGAAATTCATCCTCAGTTCTTAAGTGTGTTGTTTTTTTGTCACTCGAGAAACGCAGAGAAAAACGAGTTTGTTTTTGCTTGTAAGGCTTTACTCAGTTGCCCAATTCGGCAGAGGAGCTGGACTATGGGGATCTCTCAGGTAAGGGCTAGTACGTAGGTAAACCGCTGCTCTTCTACGCTAGATACTGGTTCCACTCTGATTTCTGCATCTTGGCCATGTCGCATTGTATAGTTGCTGTGGTGTAGCCATTGCTCCAACGCACGGTCTGGCAGCTTGGATGTACGCTGTTTTCTGTTGGGGGTTGCCTCCCTGGTTTTGGTCTTGGCTCCCATTTCTGTGTGGCACCCTTGAAAACGGGGCGGGAGGCGCGCAGAGCGGTGAGACTTAACGTTCCAGGTCCTCTCCCAGCTGCTGTGCCCTCATTGTTTGAAGGCCAATTCGGAGACGGGTTGAGTTGAAACTTCACCTTTGTAAAACGCTCGACTCTGCCGTATTGTGTGAAACCGTCTTTAAAAAACGCCGCCGGCGCTAGCTCCCGGCTGCTTGGCGATTTCTCATAATACGAGCGTCAGACCGGGGATAAAAAGGAGGTAATTGTTTTCTCAGCGGAGGCAAAGCCAGTAAATGGCTTGAACCTCTCTTTATCCACGCTGGACTGAAAGTTGCGTAAACACGTCCTTGGAGTCGGTCCGTGCGAATGAGCACCGCTCCAGAGAAGAAGGGAAAGCATCTTCAGTGGGTGCAGTTGGTATATTCGACACAGGGGTGGTGTCAGTGGGGCAGATGCCATCTAAGACCCTGAGCTTCATGTTTTGCCAGAGTCTCCCTAAGCGTTTTTAGCAATTCACCCCATTTTTTTGCTCCTGCTTCACGGAGCATCTCTGCAGACTCATTTTACCCGCTGCCCTCCCGCGGGCGGGTTCTGCGGCCGAGTGCCGGCTGCCTTTATCCCAGTCGAGAAGCCGGAGGGGGCCCGGCGCGGGGCTGGGACCGCAGCCCCCCCGCCCGGCCAGAGCCCTGGCCCGGCGGGTCGGGGTCCAACGCTGTTCCCCTTGGGCGTTGGAGCAAAAACGAGCGCGCAAAAAGCAAACCCCCCGAGCCCTCGGCTCGTTCTGTAAAATGCTTTCCCTTTATCCGATGGAATTGGCAGCATCTCGTCCTGTAAGCCACTATAGGCATGCTTTGGCCAAGAGGTTAGAAATGACGGATTAATTCAGTATGTGTTCTAACACCTGAGCGATACTAATAATTATTATTGCAGGCCGGGGCCAGATCTCGTAGGTAAGAAGCACTAGGTGTCTGTCAAATGTCACTGTGTGGATGGGAAAGAATTGTTTTGCTCTGATAAGCTTTGCTATTTTTTTTTTAATTTGCATTTTTTAAAGAAAAATACACCTTTGGGTGAATTGAAGAGGAGAACGGGAAACAATTCCGCAACGGAATTCCTCAAAATGGGTGTCTGCTAGCAGCCCTGCCTCTCCCTTGAGTGCCCCTGTCCCCGCGCGGCGCCAGCGGC
>VWZR01001041.1:106443-121170 GCA_013397025.1 Oceanodroma tethys | reverse complement strand
CGCCAGCGGCGCGGCCGCCCGCAGCGCGCCTCGGAGGAGCTGCGGGCGCGTTGAGTGGCTAGCGCCTCCTCCCGATAATATAGCTCAACCTTTCCCTTTTTCGGAATCTTAATCGTGAGTCAGAATTCCCCCAAGGCTTCGCGGAAGGCAGCGCAAGCGCAGCTGCTGGCGGCAGCGAGCAGGTGAGCCAGCGCCCTTCGTGCGCTGCCGAGCACCCATTTTGGAGCATCCGCTTTGACTGCTGGTTTGGTTTTTTTTTCCCCGAAGAATTTCAAAATTTNCCCTGCCCCCGTCCCCCCAGGTGCCTCCCGCCTTCCCGCTTCGCTCGCGGGGGTTGCTGCACCTCCTGTACAACAGGGAGCAATCAAGAAGGACCCGTGTAGCCTTCGCGTCGGGTTTGATTAACTAATCAAAACCTGATTAGCACCTTTGTCGGAGGGGGATGCTGGTGGATCGGTTGCTATTGATTGTGAGTGGGGCTCCGTTTTCTGGCAGAGGGGAGGCTGAAGAAACAACCAATAAACATCGAGCACCTGTCGTGGTGATTAAATTTATTAAAACAAAGCGCATTATTTTTTATGAAGCGATCTTGAAATGGGTCACACAAGGGGAGCTTATTGATTGAAGAAGGATGGACTCCTCGAGTTTCTCTGGCTTAAATTAGACCAAATTCAATTACAATACAACAAACAGGTTAACGGTGCTCCTTAACGGTCCATCAATAAATTAGAGTAGGGGTAGCGCGCTTAATGCCGCGCTATAGTAATGAATAATATTATTGCTCATCCTGCCGTAGACAGGCAGTGATTTCTGTCCTCCCACACCGTGGAGAAGCGGTTTCTAGTGTTTCTGAAAGACCGACAGCCTGTTCTGCCCCCGGCCCTGCCCACCGGCAGCCCCCGCCAACCCCGGCTTCTAGGGCTGCTCCCTCCTTTTGCACGCTGGATTAACCACACATTCGGGGGAAACGTAGCGCGGGCTTTACGTTTCCTAACTCTTAGCAAAGAGGAATGCTCGGCTTAACTTTTTTTTAGAAGCACGCAAGTGACTTGAGGCCCTTAGCACCTAAATCGTGACCACCACTGAAATGTGGGAGCTTAAGTCACGTCGGTGTGTTAATTACTTAAGAAACTAAACTTTAACAAGAGTTAGAGTGAGGAATTCTTCAGAGAAAGTGATTTAGGTTGTCTTTTCCCTGCCGTGATGCTGATGTTAGGTGAACATCGGGGAAGCACGGTAGCCGTCGCAGGAGCGTGCGTATGCGCTTACGTGTGCGCAGACACAAATTCCACCCATGCTGTCCTACGGCAATGGCTTGACGGAAATTTCCACCAAGAAACGCAAGGTGAATTTTTGTGGGAGCGCAGCAATCAATCCAAATACGCCAAAATTAACGCCTAGACTATGTTTTCACAAAAATCTCCATCGATTTTCTGCTCTCGCGGCACAAGGGCGCGTAGCACAAATTCAGGGCTGTTCAGAGACACCCCAAAAATGTCACAAAAGGTTGGCCTACCGCGTGTAAATCGGGAAGGAAGATGAGGAGCGAGGAGAGGCGACGGGAGCTCCCGCGCCGTGGGAAGGGGGAAGGAAGGCTACGTCTCCGAGCGCTGCACCTGTATCACGGCTCTGGTACCGAGAGGTGGAGAGCCTGGGGGGAAGGGAGCCCGGGGGAAGGCGGCAGGGATGCCGTTCGGGGGGGTGACGGTGACGGTGACGGAAGGGCCGGGGCTGGGCTCAGCCCCGCGTCCCGGCTGCTGGGGCGCTGGGAAGGAGCCGCTGCCTTCGGGCACCCGGGGCTGCTGGTGGGTGCAGAGGGTGCCCGGCGCCGCGGCGATCCCCCCCCGCCTGCCTGAGCTGTACGGGGCCCGCGTCTGAACGCTCGGCGAGCACGGAGGTTAAAAATTTACTGCTTTGCTCCTCGTAGGTGTGAAGCTTTTAGAGCGGGTGTAATTGAGATTTAAAATACTAGCTGGTGAAGTCAGCCAGGCCCAATCTAGTCTTTCTCTTAAGCTTGAGATGCTGCCACTCACTAAAGGAGTGAAAGCTGGAATATGCATAGATACATATATATATTTTTAAAGCCTCATTAAAAAGAGAATCGAATGGAACCTTTTTATTGAGTAGTTGGGAGGAGAAGTGTCTTCCATCTGCTAAACCTTGCTGTAGGCGCTTGACCGACATTGTTAGGATATTGCTATTAAAATCTGCCAGCTTTTTTTCGTACTCTTGAGACCGTCCACAGAAAGCTATTTTTAAATAATTGCATCTGCAAAAACATTAGGAGACTTGAGATCATTAATACATTTCTTTTTTAAAAAGTGTCTCCCATTGCATAAAAAATCCCCATAGCTGAGAACCTGCAGGTCTAAGGCACGCATGTTGGTTGGCAGTGCTTACGTGGAGGATAAGCAGTCAGACATCGGCTACGTGTTGCTCCTGACTCGGAGTAAGTTCCGACAGTATGGTGACACGTAGGAACAGTCAAAAACGCCCTTCTTCTCTGTCCACGTCCCGTTTCACGCATCGCACTTTTTGCTTAAAGGAAGACTTCAGGGTTCGCGTTGAAGTGGCGTAATCTCGCTTGTGTTGATTACAGGAGCAGTTGGTTACAATAAAAAGCAAAAGCCAATGTGAAGTTCCCCAAGTCTCCCAGTGGCCAGAATTTGGGACGGGTCGGCAGTGCTCTCTGCGCCGTCCGTGGAGCTGCGCCTCACGCAGACACGCTCGGTGCGGCATCGGGTAAAATCACGGCATCCCGCTACCGCGGGGCACAACCACGCCGTTCTCTCAGCGCAGGCATCACAGCAGCTTACGAGAAAAATTGGGGTTTTTCTGCGCGTATTCGGTTATTGCAAGTGGATTGTACCGTTATCGCTGCAGTTTTCCTTTGAGGTGCTTTGGTGCCGTGCAAAGCACCACCCCGCGAAATGGGGTTCAGCTGAGGCGCGGAGGAGCCGCAGCGTAGCCCCGCGGGCGGGTGGGCTGGTGGCAGCGCGCAGCGACGTCTGTGCCCTTCCTCGCGCCTCCCTCCCACCCGCAAAAAACCCACGAGCAAACCAGAACCGAAACCCGAACGGAAAAATTCTGACTATTCGATTTAAAGGCCAGCATGCTCCAATATATATTAACGCCTTAATGGGAAAGCTCTGCATGTATACATTTACTGCTCTCTTGACAAGAGGGAATTAAATGTCAGAAGGATTTGTAGCATCTATAATTGAATTGGTGCTGAGAAAAGCAAATCTTAAGGAAGAATAACATATTAGGATTAGCAAATAATGTGGCGTTTTGTCAGTTCCTGCCATCTCATCTGTTCCCTCTTCAGTAATAAAGTTGTGATTTCTTTTTTAATCATAGATACGAAGCGGGAATAGCTTTTGTGAATTGGCGACAGCATTTCAAAGCAGATTCTGGTTTTTAAGGTGAAGAAGTCTCTCTTTCTCGGCACAAATTTGGGGAATTATTCCTTGCTCCGTAGGCCCGACACGTTTTTTTTATGACCAAAGCGGTAACGAGTGACAGAGAAGGAAACAGCCGCTCTCGTGCTGGTGCCGTACAGACTGGTTTGCTGGGAGCGGTGTCCGGAGGTGCCGGAGATGGGGTCTGCCGGCTGCCAGCCGCCGCCGTGCCGTGCCGTCCGCACGGGAAGGCAGAGCCGGCCTGACGCTGGGTACTACGTCGGAGCGTGCCGAGGTTGACGCGATGTTGAGGCTTGAGGTGGAGAGGAGGCGCTGAAGGAGGAGTGTCAGGCAGAGGGGATGGCGTCGCGCTGGGATAGCTTGCCCAGGGAGGATCCATCACCGGAGAGTTGTATTTGGAGTGAGAAAGCAGCGCTAGCGGTGCCGTAGGCATCGCGGACCGGGCCGTGGGAATCGTGGTCCCTGGCCTCTCAAGGTGTCTTGGTTTTACTTCCCTGCTTAAAAAGAAGAAGAAGCATGTGAGAGGCCTAAAGAATTTTTAAAAAGACTTTTTCTTAAGAATCGCAAGTAGTTTATCTTTGGAGAGCAAATGGATGCAACGTGGAAAAGGTACGAGGCGGATTTTATTTTGGTAAGCCTTAAGCGTTCTAACGCCTCCAAGTGCGGCATCTTCATCTGAAGACAGACCTCCCGCCTGTTTCACCTGCGGAGACAAGGTCCGGATGGGTCCCAGGCGCCGGCAGCTCTCGCTCCCTCGATCCCGGTGTCGCTCTGGCCCGCTGAGCATCGGCAGGGAGGCACCGAGGGCCGTCCCCCGCGCTCGCCAAGCCACCGCCGCCGTAAGCAGAGCACCTGGTAATTGAGAGCACCGTCGACCGCCTCGCAGACCTGACGTTAGGAGGTTCGCCACCACGAGGCATCCCCAGAAGGTACTTAATTTTTACATAGCCTGTGAGCTTGAAGATGAACTATTTAGCCATGCACATCATAAAACAAAGCTGCGGCTGGCACTTCGCAGAGGTCTTCTTTAACAGAAATAATTAAGAAAAATGGCCCTGCACGTCCCAGTAGACGAACTCGTAGTTGATAACCGGCCAGAACGGTTTGCCATGCTTTATGCAAAAGCCCCTTCGCGGGGAAACGCCGTCTCCCTGCTCTCGACTGGAACGCTAATGGAAGGGAAGGCGTGACGGATGTCGGGCGCGAGGCTTTGGCGGGGGCCTGGCTCTGCAGCCGTGGGTCGGCGTGACGGCACGGAGGCGGCTGCTGCAGGATGGGCGCACCAAGCTTTCGTCTCGCCAGAACTTTAATTTATGGTGATTAAGAAAAAATGCCTCTCGATGTGAAATCCTGCTGGAAGCACATTATAGAGCCGTAACTCAGCGTGTTTATTCCCCTCAGCTGTTCCAGATGTCAACGAGACATTCATCCTCCCAGTCTGGGACGCTGCTGTCTCCTCCTCAGCGCAGCCGAGCGGAACTGGGTGCTAAGGTNAGGCGTGGAACTTGTCTAAAGCAGCTGCTCCAGCGGATGAGCCGGGTTTAGCTGCTCTACGGAGAGCGAGTCCTTAAAGGCCGGGATTAGCCGAGCCGACAGCCGCAGTGAGAAGGCTGCACTCGGGCGGTAGCTGCCCGGAACACCCAGGATTGCCGATTTTTCCCCAGCCGCTGCCCTGGGCAGACAACAGCGTCTTTGCCCGGGCGAGGCGGTCTGCTCGGCGCACCGCTGCGCTTCCCTGGGCGTCTTTCCCACCGGCAAGCGGGGACGTTCTGCCGCTTGCCGAAGCAGCAAGCGCTGGGAAGCGTTCGGGGTACGGTCTGGTCCTGCTGGGGACGACGCAGAATGTCCCTGCCTTTACCACGCTTTCCGACGGCTCTCGCCGCGCTGGGGCGGCTCGGGCGGCTGAGACGACTGCGGTTTGCCGGGGAGTCTGCTCTGGGCGCAGCTTTTGGCTTCTGAACGGGACTGTCCGGCTGCGGCGCTGCGGGGCTGCTCTGGGTCGTGTCCCGCAACGCCCGCTCGCCCCGAGCCCGCTCAGCCCAGGCGTCCCGCTGCCCGTCCCGCAGCGCGCCTTTTGGAAGTCACTCGAAGAAAGGCTCGAAGGATTTTTTTTTTTCTTAAATTGTTTTAATTAAAAGGCGCTTTACACTGCTCTCAGTCGCGAGTTATTTACTTAGGTCCCCGAGTCCTTAATCTTGGAGCAGAATTGGAAATATCGATGGAAGGCGTAAATCCCGGGCTGCTGCTGGAAAGCTTTGTATCGGGTTTCGGCTCAAAAGAGCACCATTACCTTTAGCTGTCACGGATCTGTACGCTTGATCGATAAACTTCAAATATTATTAGAGGTGGAGGCTTCAGAGATTTGCTCTGTTCTTTGGAGGGAGACGGAGATAAATCTTTCTTAAAAATTGACTTGCATTTGCACTCTCGGTCTTCCTGGTAAAATGCATTTCTCTTAGGTGTCTGGGCAACTGCATGCAGGACAGATTTATAGGCCATGTGCTTCTTGTAGTGAAAGATTTAAATGGTAAATCCTTCACATATGACTTCACAAATCATGTAAAGTTAAAAGATTTTTACCATTTCTGTTGCTGCTGTGCTTAAATTGTAAGGTATGGCCGGTAAATCATTTTAATGGAGGTGTCGCGCTCGACTCAATAAAAAAAAGAGACAATGGTTTAGCTTCTATTCCAAAATGTTAATGTATTAATCAAGGGGAGAATAATTGTTTTTTACTACGTTATAAATCTCGGTTGCCATTAGGATTGCAGTGAGGGTTGATGTAGCCGCATTCTTAAATTAAAGTTGTTTACACTGCTATACATTCATTTTACATGGCCATAGCTCATTCTGGGTTCATTTCGAAGTTGTTCCTCCGCCAAATAAGTCATTCCTCTCCGGGGTGACGGCGTCCTCGGGGAGAGGCGCTTATAAAAGAAAACTAATTGCGTGGTGAGGAGTTAAATAAATGAAATAAAGCAGTTGGAGGCACTGTACAGTTACTGCTCGCTGGCTGCTTTTGAAGAGGTTTTTACAGTTTGGGTTAGGAGTTTTGTGTCTTCGGACGTCGTGAACTGCTCCGAACAGCAAAGGTCGTGTTTAATGATGTATTCTTGTTGGGCTGGGGGCGAGGGTGGGTGTAAACGCGTTTGCCGAGCTGGGTCGCTGGGGTTTGGGTCAAGGAGTTTTCTGGGGCGAAGTTGAAACGTTTTCAGCGGGGCACTTGTTAATGATGTTTCTCCAGAGCTAACGATTAATATTCCCGTATTGTGCCGCTGTCCCCTGTGCCCCCATCCCCCGGGGAGGTCGAAATCTGGGGAGCATCGTCGGGAAATTTCCCAAAATACCGACCCACCACCACCTCCACCTCTCCCTCTCCCAGCTGTCTTCCACGTGCGTAGTCGTAGTGCTGCTGCTTGTAGCGGGAAGCACCTGGCAAGTCCAGCCGCCAGATCAGTTCGGCTTTGGGCACCGTTCCTCTGCCCGAACTCATCTGCCTAGACAGCTCCGTGCTTTGCCCCTTTTCCCTCTGAGAGCACGAGGGTGCCCTTCCCAGTCCTGAGAGCAGCTGCAGCCAGACCCTTCAGAGTGCATCGTAATAAGTCCCCAATTCTTATTCCTCTTCTGATCTCAACAGATTCTCGTGCAGGTGAGGAAGGGGCCATACGGAGCGTGGACCACGCGGTGGTTGGTGGCGTCGTGGCCGTGGTCGTGTTTGCAATGCTTTGCCTGCTCATCATTTTAGGGCGATATTTTGCCAGACATAAAGGTAAGACAAAGACCGAAACCGGCAAACGAGGGGACGTGGCCCGTGTTTCCCCTCGCTCGCGATGTTGTTCTGCCTGACGCGAGAGACCCCTTTCTTGCTCTGGAAGGATGTCTCCCGAAGGGCCTGTGAAGTGGGAGAAGGAGGAAGGCTGGAGTAGCCCGTCCGTGTTCCGTGCACCTGGGCCTTAGGACGGGAGGACGGGCGTTCCCCCGGGCGCAGGCTTCACCCGGCGGAGCCGGCGCCAAGGCTCGCGGGGGCGGGTACCGGTGGAGGCACCGTCCCTTCCGAGGCGTCGGGGGCCTCGCGGGATACCCGACAAACGAGGCGCCTTCTCTTTCCGGAGCGGCGTTTCGCATCGCGGGGCACGCCGAGCTCTTCTCGGGGAGCTCCATCGCCCACGGTACCTCCTGTTACAGTCCCAGGCGTTACGGATAATTACCGTGTGTCACGACGCGCAGCGCTACGCCAGCTCGGCTCGGCCCCGAAGCTTGCGGCCAGCGCCTCGGCACACAGGTTCAAACGGAGATTCGGAAGTCCCCGCGTCGAACCCAGTTGCCCTGAGCTGACACGTCTGTGCCACGCTACCTGGGGTTTGTGGTTTGCGTGCAACGCAGCCCATTTTGGGGACCTGTTGCAACTTCCAGAGCAAATCTAAACCCAGGCACAAAATTGCGACTGTTCCTCTCTATATATGTTTGTACGGAAGGATTTAACGTTAACCGAGTTTTATTTGGAAAAGCAGACAGAGAATGAGAATTACGACCACAGCCGGGAGGGAGCCAATAATGTCAAGAAGAGAGGAGAAAGGGGAAAAAAAACCCTAAAGCACGTTAGGGGAGAGAGAAAGCGGAGATGAAAGATTTGTCTCCTTTAAGTAAAGCGTAGAAAACGCAATTTTACCGATATTTGTGTCCTTCTGAGAGGGGGAAATAGCTGTGACCAAATTTCTCCTCCGAGTAGGACACCGCAGGGCGCGACACGCCGTTGCGTGTCGGAGCGGGGACGTCGTGCCCCGCGCGCGGGCGGCCCTGGGGACCTCCAGCCCTTGCTCGGCGCTGGCGCTGGTTTTTCATGCCGCAGCCTGGTATTTTCCTGGTTTATGGAGGCTAAATGCCCAGCCGCTGTTTAAAAATAAACGGGGCTTGCTCATCTGGAGGCCTGAGGCGGGACTGGAAGGACCCCTGGCCCCGCGTCGTCGGGTTCGTGGCGTGGTCTTGCTGGTGGCCGGCGGCTGGGCTGCTCGGTCCCTCGCCTCCAGCCCCCCCCGCTTCCCCGGGGGCGGGTTTTTTCCCCTTTCCGCTCGCGGCTTCGTCGCTCGCTCTCGTAGCGCCCGGCAGGGGCCCGCGACGAGCCACGCAACCTCCCGCTTGCCTTCCAGGTACGTACTTCACTCACGAAGCCAAAGGAGCGGATGATGCGGCCGACGCAGACACAGCCATCATCAATGCAGAAGGAGGACAAAACAACTCCGAAGAGAAGAAGGAGTACTTCATCTAGAGCAGCCTTGGTTTCTGTGAGGTGTCCAACCGTGGACGGTTACTACTGGCCCTATTTAAACGCTAAAGAGACAGTGATATTGGAAGTTGCAACCAGCTTGTGTCTTTTTTTTTAAAGAAAAAAAAGCAAATGGGTGGAGAGTCGTGAGGCTGGGAGGGTCCGGGATTTGCCGTGTAAAAATATTCCTCGTAAAGTACACTCTGCTGTTCGACACCTCANTGGGGACCGCTGCCGGCCGGGCTGGGGGGGGGACTCTGCTCCGGCCCCTGGCCTTGCCCCCCGCCCCGTCCCGCGTTCCCGGCGCGGCCGCCCTCTCCCCGGTTTGCCAGAGAAGGCAGAGCCCTGCCGGGCGCGGGAGGCTNTTCCGCTCGCGGCTTCGTCGCTCGCTCTCGTAGCGCCCGGCAGGGGCCCGCGACGAGCCACGCAACCTCCCGCTTGCCTTCCAGGTACGTACTTCACTCACGAAGCCAAAGGAGCGGATGATGCGGCCGACGCAGACACAGCCATCATCAATGCAGAAGGAGGACAAAACAACTCCGAAGAGAAGAAGGAGTACTTCATCTAGAGCAGCCTTGGTTTCTGTGAGGTGTCCAACCGTGGACGGTTACTACTGGCCCTATTTAAACGCTAAAGAGACAGTGATATTGGAAGTTGCAACCAGCTTGTGTCTTTTTTTTTAAAGAAAAAAAAGCAAATGGGTGGAGAGTCGTGAGGCTGGGAGGGTCCGGGATTTGCCGTGTAAAAATATTCCTCGTAAAGTACACTCTGCTGTTCGACACCTCAGTTTGTTTGGGTTTTCTTTTTTTGGCCAAGTCCAGCTTGGATTTAGTTTAGTGAAGTCATTTGCAGAAGATTCTGTGCCTTGTTTAATTTCTGTTCGTTCGGGTCGGGGGGAGGCGGGGAAGAAGAGGGGCTTCTGTGCGTTAGTTCCCTTCGGGTTTCTGTGGCTCTTCGGTTCCCCTTCCCTCTTCTGTTTCGGGAGGCGCCTGCTGGGACCCCTCGGAGTAGGTGGCTTTCCTTGGAGGTGTTTCTCTTGCTTTTCCTCTTCACCGTTTTCCGTTCAGAACTCGAGCGCATCGGAGGAGAACCAGCACGTTTTAGATTCCGTAGTTTGCAGTTCAGTGTGCCCATGTCCCATCCCTCTATCGTCGTAAAGGCTTGGATGAACACACGCCGAGAACCTGTCGGTGGCTGCCCGCGTTTCAGGTGCNCGAGCCGAGACCCGGAGAGCGGCCGGGCGAGCGAAACTGCCTTTTTTTCTACCCGCTAAGTAAAACGTGGGAATTCGCGCTAAAACGACAGTGCTAACTGACTTACAAAGCCATAGGTGAAAAGGAGAATCTAGGTAAATTAGAGTCGCGACAGGTAGCAGACCGCAGGGAGAAGACGGTATTACAATTGTATATGCTGAATTTTTTTTGGTGAGTGATCTTGGATTTCGAGCGATACTTTTTTTTACTGTGTTTACGTGGAAAACGTGTGCTGATTTATTTAAGGGAAGCATTAATCTTAGCGGGGGGGTTTTTTTTAGGGGTTTCGGGGGGGAGCGCTTTCGTGCGGTTTTTTTTAATTGCTGTTTTTGGCAGAACCATTACAATGCGGAGCCCCTTGGGAAGGGGCCGGCCTGACGGCAGAGAGCGAGTCCATTCTCCAGCAGTATTCTGTCTTTCCCCTTGTCGCGAGAAGAACCTCGCAGAAACACCCTTTTTTCCGAGCAAACCTTGTCGCGCGCAGCTCTTTTCTGAGCCTTCAGCACCATTGCCAAACCACGTCATGGTGAGAAGCGGTCAGCGTGGTGGAGTTCGGGGGGCTTTTCTACCCATCATCGGTCGCGGGATTGGCATCCTGGTTTTGAGCAGCCCATCTTTGTTTTGGAAGTGTACAGTAGTGCAGTGTTACCGATGTAACTTTGACTTACAATGTTGACATGTCTCAGGTTCATGTGTTTTGATTGGTGTTTTCCGTCTCAGGTAGATTGCAAAATTTCGGCCCCACACATTGGAAAAAAAAAAAAAAAAAAAAACAAAACAGGATAAAAACCAGGAAATTCCGAATTTTAGTTGTATATTGGTTTATGTATTTTTTCTTCAGTATACAGTGCACTGTTTGAAATGTATTGTTGAGTATTACTTTGTACAGCTTTAGATCATTAGGATTTTGAAGCGTGAAGAAAGAACAACCTTGTTTAAAGGAGTATTACAAATGAAGGACGCGGAACTGATGATAAACAACCTTGTTCTTTGTTCACCCGGCCTTTTTATTTTTTCCCCTTAGGCCAGTTCTGTTTTAAGGTGTCCATGGAAGATGTTACAGTGTAAGAAAATACATATCCATCTGTTCCCATTCACATTTTGTATTGGTTCATGTATACCATTTTTACAAAGGAAAAGAAGTACTATAAAATATCTGTCTTCTTAATAAAAAAAAATTAATGTTACAAAACTAAATCTGGTTCTGCACTCTTTATCCCCTGCTGTCACGCGAGCTCCGCTGCGGATCGCGCGCCTTCCCTTAGAGCGGCGAAACGCCGGCACCGCTTCCCGTTCCCCAGCGCCGTAGCCTTCAATCTCCCGCAAGGGACATCGTCTCCCGTTAATTAATCTCCAGGCTTAACCTTGCGGGGAGCAGCCGGGAGCCCGGCCTGAAGTCGGCGACGCTCCGATTGCGTCTTCTAGCGCAGCTTATCCTGCGACGGTGGTTACCTCTGGAGCGGTGAACTGGGAACACGGAGAAGACTGGTCGGTAAGTGATGCTCCAGCCTTCCCGAGCCGCTGTGGGCAGCCCGGCACGCAGGCTTTTAAGGGCAGACAAGTATTTAAATCCTGCAGCGGTAGGCGAGCGCTGAAATACGTGACCCCCTTCGCCCCGTTCCTGTCTCCGGTTCGGTTCTGGTTGTTGCCAGATTTCCTCGCGTCTCCCTTCAAAGGGCTCGGGATTTCAGATCATAAGGCGTGATGTCCGCTCGCCTCGGAACGCCAAACCCGCAGGAAAGGGGCTGCCACAGAGGATGCGTTTCGCCACGGCTCGGTCTCGGGGCGGCTGTTGATGAGCGCAGCGTTCCTCCCGCCTCCGACGGTCCCCTTAGCCGCGTCTCCTGAAACCGGGATAGGAGGCAGCGGCAGCGCTGAAATTAGAAGCATCGATCTTTTATGTTTTGGACAAAGGAGGAAGAGAAAAACAATTGCCTTCTGCTGAGGAGATACTACCGAGAGAGACGCTGCCGCAGCGGCCGTACGTAAACAAACTGTACGATGCTGCCCGGAGCGGTACGTGCCTGGGCTCGCCTGCCGCAGGCGGCGGCAGCGGCTGCTCCGAGGCCGGTGTTCGGCTCTCTCGAGCACTTGGTGCGTTTAATATAGTTATTTGAGACACGACATTTTTCTTAGAGAAATTATGACACTGAGGAAAAAAATGTAGGGCAAAGCCGAAGCAGCAGCTATTCTTCTTCTTACGTGAAATGGGTATGAACACGTGTTCTTTCATAGCGAAGGTGGCTGTTTTTTAATTATTTCAATGCACGAGAGATTCTGAAACCCCAGGTCCCCGATGCTGGCTCGTGATGCTTTTTTCCTCCTCGAGCCGGAGCTAATTGCGTCACACGCTTGCGGTGTCAACAGCAGGGTGACGGCGTTAGAGACGCAGTTGAATTTCTTTCCCGCCCGGTCCTTGTTCCCCTTTTCCTCAACCCTTCACGGGCACGGTAATTCAGGTGGCGGCATTTCCACGTGGCACAGCCCAGATAGAATTACTGTTTAGATTATTGTTTAGCCCCACTCCGGAATGGCATCTGAAGTATTTTGCCTGGAAATAAGAGCAGCGGGGGGAAGAGGGGCGGCACGGTGTGCCACACGCAGTCAGTCCCTCGTGGGCAGCCGTTCTCGCTGGGGGGCGAGATGACGCGGCGGGGGGGCTAACGTCCCATCCTTGGATCTCTCCGGGACCTCACGGATTTGGAGCCCCGTTGTGAGGAAAGGCTGGTCCCCGCCGTGTCCCCGCAGAGCGTGCGGAGCATCGCCAGGCTTTGGTAGGTACATCCGGCCCGCGTCTCTTACCTAGGCGACGCACACGCAGGTCGTACAGCGGGTGAGTACTCCCTGAATACCACAACCTGGTTTGCTCTGCGCTTGCTTTGTCATGAGATGCCTGGAGTATCCGTCTCTCTATGTTGCAATGGGGAGAGGTTCTTCGTAATTCCAAATTTGACGTGTTGCACTCCTCCCCGAGGGCTGTGAGCCGGGATTAATGCCGCGGTCTCTCCTTAGACGCCATCCTGCTGCTGCCCAGTTGCAGTAATTTTCAATAATTTAGCACGCCCAGAGGCGATCTGCCGGGCGCGGGGGCAAAGGCCAGCCTGCGAGAGCAGAGCGCGGCTGCGGCAGCAGCTGGGGAGAGGACAGAGAGCCTTTGCTTACGGCCGCTCCCCCGTTTCCAGAGCGAAACCGATAAAAGTGTGATTGGACGTTAATAGCCTATTAAGAATCCGGTTGTGAACATCGCTGGGTGAAACTGCTGCCAGCCGCAGCTTTTGCGAGCACAAATCGGCCGCGCGTTGGAGGGTTCGGGATTTCTTTACGGCCGTGTGTGGCTCCTCGCCCCATCCCCGAGTGGGGCCGTTCCCGTTACCCGTGGGTTTGCCCGCGCCTCCGTGCTGCGAAGGCAGCGCGGTTGCTTTGCTCTCGGGCTCTTTGCTTCTGCGAGTGCCCAGCGGGGATTTTGCCAAGGCTTTGGACCCCCGTCCTCGAATGGCCCAGCCTTTTCCCTGGTCGTCTGTATTAAACCACTGCTGCCTTTAGTCCTGGCGATTTCATGCCGCAGTATCCATCTTTTCGGGAAAGAAACCCGAACAGGGAGTGCTGCTTGCAAAGATCACAGATTTCCTTAGCTGCAGCTTCAGGAGGTCCTCATTTCCACCTCGTTACGTCCCCGGGAATGAGGAGGTCTGTGTGGACAACTGGAGCCTACCCCTTCCTCTCGGGCGACTCAAACAGGCTTCTGCCAGCATCCCGCATCTGGCTGCACAGTCACTCCGCGACGATTGCATCAGCCGTTTGTCCGGCCGTCCGGGGCCACGCAGAGAACTAACTCTGCTCAGAAACCTCCCGCAGTTCATTTGCTAGGGCTTAAGAAGTTGCCGCGATTTTCCTCGTGTGCCGGATCGCGCACCCGGTATCTTTTGTCCTCTGCCACACAGAGCTCGCCGGCCAAACGGGCTTTGCCGTTGAGCATCTGTAACAAGCTTCCTATGGCCTCGGTGGTTCTCAGAAATTAAAAAAACCAAAAAAGTCTGCAATTGATCCTATCAGTGGTCCAAATCTTTCAGGATTATTTCCCAAAAACACCCGGGACTGCCAGGCAGTAACCGGCAGCTGAACACACGCAGCTGAGCCCCAAATCCATCCCTTGGCCATGCAGGGAGTCCGGCTGTTCAGCCTTCTTCGTTAACAGGACCTGAGGCCATGTCCAGATTCTACGAACTTGAACAAAATGATCACTACCTAAAATAAGAAGGTAGTGTTTGCCCTGAACTTAACATTTGCAGAAGTTGCATAAGTCATTTGGTCCTAATTGCACAATTATTTTATTAGATAAGTGATACAATTCCTTTTTTTATTTTTAACCAAATACCGGGAGGACTTATTTTAACTTAGTAAAGGATTCCGAGTTGCATAATTACCACGTTTTCTGCCAGGCTGATGTTGCTAAAAGTCAAGGCTTTGAACGCTTATGCCACGTAAAGTAATTAGCGATAAATGACACTTTAACTTACATCGGGCACAAAGTACCCGAATCCTGAGCTCAGGGACTGAAATCCACTCGCTGTTAGAAAAGGAGCTGGGGCGAGGTGCGACCGTGCGACGGGCAGCATCGATCCGCGCCGGCCGGTCAGTTCTCATCAGAGGCTCCTGACAAGGGGCTAATGGCTTTTTCCGCGGAGCCAATCCCACTCTGCGGGCAGCGGCTGCGGCGGGACGCGCGGGACGCTACCTGCCGCCCGCGGCATCCACCGGGCAGGGCGGCGGCGGGGAGCGAGGGCGCGGG
>VWZR01001041.1:66323-102263 GCA_013397025.1 Oceanodroma tethys | reverse complement strand
CAGGTACAGCCGGGGGGGTGTGAAGCTGGGGGAGAGGCCCCTCGTTTATCCGGTACCTGTGGTCCTTTGGGTGTTGTGTTTGCATGTGGCTGTCTTGCAGCGGGGGGCGGTGCGTTGCGTGCCTGGGTGTCTGTATAAAAGCAAACTTGGGACCGATGTAATTTGGAAAACCAGTGAGTAGCGGGAGGGAAATTAAATCTGCAAGCGCCAAATCCAACAGCTGGGCCGCTGGAGTGCTTTAGCAGGCAGTTATGCGGTGATGAGAAGGGAAACGAGGAGCGGGGAGCAGGAATTGCTGGGGACGTTTGACCCTTGGCTTGGTCGGTGGAAACTCCTTACGTTTTTATCAGTCGGGCCGGCAGCCTTCCCTGGGGGGACTGGCAGGGTTGAAAGCGGAGCATGCAAAGCATCCTCATCGGAAGTCCTTGAGGTTTGGAGGAGCTGTTATTACCTAGCACCACGGCAGTAAATGCATTCACACCATCTACCTCCACCTGTTTGTACCGTGTGTAAATTATGATTATTTGTGCGTGGGCATCTCTGCAGTGGAGGCCATCCCCCGACTGCCTGACGAGAACAGTTTGCTGCCTCCTTCGAACTGTTTTAGCTGGTGCGTTGTCTCTGGAGCGTCCGATTCCCCCCACGGGCCACTGCCCGCCTCCAGCCGCAGCTCTGGGCAGGCTGCAGAGCGGGGCCGGGGACGATGCGGCTTCTAAGCCAGAACTCCATCCTGGGGGTAAAAGGAGAATATTTTAGGCGATTTCTTCTGGTACGTTCTGTGCGCGCTTTTCTGGTCAGAGAGGAGGAGCGCTCTCCTCTTGCCCCTGCGTACGTGAAGCTCGCTGAGAAGTGCTGGGCAGCCGGACGTGTTCCCTCCAGCCTCGGCAGCCCGCTTCTCTCCCGCGGAGCGACGGGCTGGCTCGCGCCCCTTCCAGCACGGGGGAAGAGAGGGGGGCGGTAGCGCTTCCCCTCCTCCTTCCAAGGGTTGTCCCCCTGGCCACACGCAGGTGAGCAAAGTGGGGACCCTGCCCCAGGGGCTGCTGTCCCCCCACTGGCCCCGGGGCACTGGGCAGGCTGCTGCAGTGGAGAGGAGCCCCCCGCTCCTCCTCGCCCCCCGCCCCTCGCCGCTTCTTTCGCAGGGGTGTGTCCGAGATGCGCTTCTGAGGCGAGTCTGCTTGGAGCAAAACGTCTTCAGATTATCAAACTCGCCATAAAGCTTGCAAGACATCTTCTTGCGTGCATGTGTGTGTGTGTATATGCTGCTTTTTTTTTTTCTTTATACTCTATCAAGGTCTGAGGCTTTCCTTCCACTAGCTTTTATCTAGTCATGACTCCTACAATATGTAATCTTTATCAGAAACTGTAAGCCTTGTATTTATTTTATGGGTCAGTTGTTCAACCTTTTCCCTTGATGTTCTTGCTGGCGCTGGATAGTGTGGAGGAGGAAAAAAAAAAGAAAAGGGGAGGGGGAAAAAAAGAAAGCCCTGCTTGTTTCTGCCCGTCAGCATTTGTCCAAATGACAGGCAAACAGATCAGAGCTCTGAAGGCTAATAGCAGGAAGATAAATCTGGCAGAGAGGAAACGGCGGCATGAAAGGGGCGCTGGAAATTTCCATCCCCGGGCAGAGCGCCTGGGGAGGACGGGAAGACGGCAACCGGGGCTCGGGTCAGGCTGGCGCGCTCCTCTCTTCGGGTAACCCTGCCCCTCCCAGGGGGAGATTAGGGTATCGGAGAAGCTGGAACTCGGACCCCTGCATACATATTGATGCAGCCACAACCTCCGCCAGCCTGAGTCCGGCATCGGGGTCCTGCGCGGGTGGGAGGCTGCGGGGGTACGCAGAGAGCCCGGGCTTCCGAAAAAGGTTTGGAGCTTCAGAAGTCCCAATGTCTGACTGAAAGGCGGGATCCCCGCTGCTCTCATTGTCGTCTTTACTGTCTAGAAAGTATTCACTCAGAACTGAGCTGAAGAGAAGATCAGCGTTACAGGGGAGAGACAGCGCCGAAGGTGAAGGTGATCCACTGAATTTACCGTACGCGCCGCAGAGACATAAATCAGGAGGAGATAGGTGCTACCTCGGCATCCCAAACCCGTGCAGCCTCTAGTCCTCCTTGGGGTGAAGGGGGAGGAGGAGGTGGAGGAGCATCCTTCAGAGGATTCCTGCCTTCTCCGGGGCGGGCAGCTCGGGGATGGTGGTGCGGGAGGGAAGCAAGACCCAGGAGCTGCTGCCGGAGTGCAGATGTGGAAGGAACGATGACTTATTACGTGGGGTATAGAAGTGCTTGTGGGGTATAGAAGTGCTCACTGCTTTTTTAGACCCTACATGGTTGAAAGGCAATGAATATTTCATGTCTGAAGTGCTATCATCTGCGGCGTGGGCAGGCAAAAACTCTCTTTTTCTCCCCCCCACCCCAACCCTCACTTTTTTTTTTCTTCCCCAAGTCAGGAAAATCTGTCAAAACATTTATCAGAAATCTGTATAAACTGGCTAAGCACTGTGAAGAGCTAATCTGTGCCGAGCTAATACGAACGAACAAAGTCACCACAGACTTGCCACGGGCGCTCCCGATAAGGATTTATCGTAGGGAATTCAGGTGAAACTCGAGCAGCCTCTGGAAAGCGGGATGCAAATGCGTTGCTTTAAAACGGGTCCGCCTTGGGGAGCCATCCGATCGTCCGGGAAGGGGAGAGGGGGGCTCCCCGCCAAGGTCACGGGCGGCCCGGCAGCGCGGCCGCGCCTGGCGACGGCAGATAAGAGAGGAGCGGGAGGGGGCACCGCGCGCGACCCCGCCAGGCAGCGCGGGATGCTGTCGCCAGTTTCCTCACCGGTAACTATTCCAGGCGCGTTTCCAGCGTACAAACGGCCCGGGCACTGCTGCTGCGCCCGGCTGCGTGCCAGGGAGGGGAAAGGAGGCTCTGGAGAGCCTGGAGCAGCGAGATTGTCGCGTCCTGCAGAAGGTATTTATTTGGGCATCGCAGTAAATGGAACGGGAGCACCGAGGGGGTGTTGTGTGTGCTCCAGCTTGCATCTTTATGGTCAAGTTTATTACGGGCCCGTTGTGGGTTTGTGTCTCTTAAAAGTCGTGGCGTTTCTGTCTCTCTGCTGAAATACACATCGCTGAGCGTCCCCGCTAACAGCCAGTGCTGTCGCTAGCCCCCTTCCTTCGGCCAACAGCATCTGGCTCCCCGCTTCTGACAGAGACCTACTTGTGAGTGAGATCACCCTGATCCATCCGCCCTTACGAGCCTCGGGGAACCTCTGGGCGAGCTCACGTTTGACTCAAAATGCAAAGAGCCTCACTGGTGTACTGTTGGACCTGGCTGGGAAGCCCCTCGCTCGGGAGGAGAAATCTCTTGCTCCCCCATCAATTAATCTTGGGCTGCGGGAGGCTGGAGCTCACCTGCCAATGGGAAGATTGGCGGCTCGTGAAATGGCATGAAAGAAGAAGAGCTGAAGCAATCAGGTGGGGGAAAGGGGAAGGGGGAAGAAAGCTGGGCATACAGAGGTCGGACCTGACGGGGTCCAAGCCCCCTTCCCTGCCTGGCAGTGCCGGCAGCACCGTAGCACCCTCCCCAATCTTCCCACGTTCTCCTGCGGTTCCCCCCGCGCCCAAAGCGGAGCACGGGGTAACGCAGCGCTGCAGCTTCCACATCGTTTCAGACTTGGTGTAAATAATAGCGTAGCTCGCGCAGGCGGCTCGGCGCTGCTGCCCCAAGGCAGGAGAGCTGAAGGCAGCTCTGCTGCGCCCTTTGCAGTACATCGCTTTCTGGCGTCCCTCCTGTGGCGTGTGAGCTTTTGCTGTCGTTACTGACCCCCGAGGGGATGTGGTCCGCACGTTCCTCTAGTCTCCCATGGGCTCCGCAGCTCATCAGCGGCTCTGCCGGGGACGGCTCTGAGCTGCCCCGCTGCTGGAGAGGGCTCTCGGCTCTGCCAGGTTCGCCTGCTCCTGCCTGCAGTGCCCGACGGAGGCAGCGGAACTCGGCTGGTCCCAGGGCTGCCGGACCTGCCGGGAACGGTGAAGCGAGCCCAGGAGCCCGGGGGCTGTCCCTACGGCTTCTGGCACCCACACAAGTAACCTTCTTCTGCTTCGGTTTCTGCTGGAAGCAAAGCTCCCTCTGGAGCACCGTGTGCCGCTGGCTCCACCTGACATTGAATTAGAAGGAAGATGTTTCCCCTGCGTCGGGGGAAATTTGGATGCGAAGAAGAGCACGGGCTGGAGCACGCCACGCGTTGCTCTTCGTGCGTAATTGCCAGGTCCGTTCTGGCAATGGTGCTTAAGGTCACCTCTCCGCATCCTCCCTCTGCGAAGGTGGAGAGCTGGTTCGTCCGCTTTGTTCCCTTCCCTTTATTTTGGAGGGTTAAACTGAGCTGAGTTCTCCTGTCAGCTGCCACCCTTCACCGTCTTTGCACTTGACCTGCGTGGAGAAATGGGCAGGCGTCTCGGGAGAATGGCAGGTTGGAAAGCGGCATTTCCCAGGCTGTTGATTTAACTGATTGGCATCGCACGTGGAGGCTGGGGTCGGGGTTGGTGGTGCTGGGCGGCGGGCAGGGGCGGCGATGCTGCGCAGGCTGCCGCCCCAGCGCTTCCTGAGTGCTTCTCGCTGATCGTCATCGCTCGCGGCGCGGGGCAGCTCGGTCCTCTCCTGGCTGCCGCATCTCCTCTGCCGCGCTTCCAGCCAGGCTTTGAAGCCTTTTGCAGCCTGCGTTTCGAGTCCGTCAGCCCGCTTGCTGCCGCCTTCTGACCCTGCAGCGCTTGACGTGCGCAGCATCCTCTGGTTGTGCTGACGCCGAGTTGGGCGCGCGAGGGTGGGCATGCCGAGGGGAGGCTCTCGGCGTCCCAGACTACGTGGGCCGTTGGTAGGCTGAGCAGACCCTTTCCAGAAGATCGGAGATGCCCACGTGTGTCCGAAGCTTTACTCCTAACACCCTCCAAAGCAGAGCCCGGGCTGGCCCTGCACGCTTCGTTCTCTTTTAAGAGAGCCGGGGTGGTGTAGCACGAGCTGGAATAACAGCCCAAGTGTTGTCTGGAGACAACTAGCCCAGATACGGCGGAGAGTCAACACTTTAAAACCTCATTTAAGTGAACACAATGAGAGGGCTCTTGGGTAGAAGGAGAATTAATTAATCTCATTTCTACGTAGATACTTTTAATTAAATGTAAGTGCATGGTCTTTTTTAAAAAAAAAAAGTATATGGCAAAGAGCCCGCGCCTTTGTACGAGTTTGCCTAGCAGGAGGAGGGCGGGGGGAATGAGGTTTCTCTCTTTCTTGAGTGTTTTTGAGAGGAATGTGCATCAGAGCAGGAGAGCTCCGTTTTGCGGGAGCGTGCGCTGAACTTCTTCCGTTCGTCCCCCTCTGCGCGACGCAGCCCGGGAGCACGGTGACGGACGGGGGAGGCCCCCTGTGCATGCTAGGGGATGTACAGGAGCCAGAGCATCTTCCCCCCACGCTGTCCGCTCGGGAGCACCTCCCAGGCAAGGGGCGGGAGGGAGAAAGGCAATGGCTCGGTTTCCCCGTCTGTGCCGTGGAGATGGCGCTGACAGCGCTGCCTCGCTGGAACGACAGCCGGTCACCTGAAAACTCTGCCAGACTTTCTTTAGGAGGCACGAAACCTTTGTGGTCACTGACGGATCAGATAACTGCTACCTGAAACGCTGGAGGAAAGCACGACGCAAAGGTCCGTTTTATTGTACTCGCTGAAACTGAATTTCTTCCCGCATCCCAGGTCCCCAGAGCTCCCAGCTTCTGGAGCACAACCTGGATCCTTGGGGCAGTAATATCGAGGAAGGCGAAGCTTTACCTCCTGCTTATTACTGAGCTCCCTGAAGAAATTAGCAATGATTCCCGGACTCCTGGAGACCCGAACCACCAGCAGGTGATAGATAGGCACAATTACATGTTTATGAAGTGTTGGGTTTTGACAGGCACGGTGAATTCTGCCAAATATTACTCCATTTTCCCCAGCCCTTGCTTAAAATATGAAGAAGATGATAAACAAGGAAGGGGAGTTCTGTTTGCTCGTTCATGAAGGCGCGTTTCCCCGCAGCCCTCTCTGGGGGAAGTAGCTCTTATCGAATACACTGGGTTTATTTTTCTCCCTTAGATTTAACAGGGGGGAAAAATAAAGCTGGAAAAGGTAGCGTGATTTGCTGGGCCGAGTGCAGCGTTACTCCAAACGTGGCAAAAAGCAAGCCCTTCCCCAGCAGCCCTCTTCTTGGCCGGGGCTTCGGCTCCCAGCGGCATCGCTCTCCTGCATGGGGCTGGAAAGGACCCTGTGCACAGAGGAGGAAGGTCCCCCCGCACCCGCCGCGAGGGTGGCCAGACCCTCTGGGAGGGGAGGAAAGGCTCGGAAGCTTTTCCAGGAGGTTTCTTCCCGTGCCGCTCTCCGTGTCGGATGGCTCGGGCGTGCCGGGAGAGCAGGCGCTGGCGTGCGGGGATGGGGCCCCCACGCGGGTCTCGGCACGGTCGTGTCTTCAAAACGGGCTGCCCTTTGGATGCGCTCCTGCTCTCCCGCTTGCTTTCTTGCCTCCTCTGCATCCCGCTCTGTCTTCCTCTCCCTTTGGCGGTTCCTTACCCTGGTAGCTTGCCCCCACTCATCCGCGAAACCTATTTAACATCAGGAAACGCTGTCAGCCGTGGAGAGCTGACAAAACCAGGGACGGCTCCGGCAGCAGCAGCTAGATGTGCTGACTGCATTTTCACAGCTCAAATTGTATTGTGCTGCAGCTGAGGCTGGAAGGGAAGCGAGGCGGTATCCAAGGGAGAGGGAGTGAGATTTAACGAGAGAAGCGCGAGGTCTCCGGGAGCGGCGCGCGGTGCTGGCCGGACGCTGCCGACGCTCGCTCGTCCCGCTCCGCCGCAGAGCTGGCGCCTGTGCCGGGCGGCCCTTATCGTTGACCGCGTTTTGCTGGAGCCTTTTCAACTGTTGGTAGGGAAGGAGGTGACGGGATTTCTCTTGGACACGGGAAGCTGCCGTGGCCAGGGACCTCCTGGCTGCGTTGTCGCACCGGCGACTGCCAAACCTGCCGCTTGTGAGCGTCTCGCAAAAAGCAGATGCCGCTGTTGGAACGCGGGCGTATTGTTCCACCTTTCAAAAGTGTAATTTAATTTTCCGAACCGGAACGCTCTAGTTCGCAGACACGTGGGTTCCCAGCCACCTGCATTACTAGTGCAGCAGGCTTGGTCTGCCTTCCGAGGGCCCCCATCACGCAAAGAGGGCTTTATCGCAGCAGCCCCTTGGGCTCTCCAAAAAATCCCATTTTGAGGAGGGATTTTGCTCTGCCACCGCCAGCGAGAAATGCCTCATTCCCCTCCCTGCCCGCCGAGGGTCACAGAGCCAGGTGAAAACAAGCCCTAAACCGAAAAGCAGGTTACTCCTTCCCAGTGTCTGCGAATGCATCTGTTTGCTTGTTGTATAAGTCTATCCCAAATCCGTCGGACAAACAGTTTTGCGGGTGGATGGGGTATGTTTTATCAAGTGTTTGTGCCAGCTGTTTGCTACCCACGGTTTTGGAGCCTGCAGCGGCTCATACTGCGCTGCTGTTATTTCTCGGTCGGATGATGAAACCGCTGTCAAGAGAACGGAGATCAGCAAAAACTGTGTCTCCACAGATTTAGTGAATACTGCCATGAGCTTCACGGCTCATCTGAATATTTGCTAGTAACATATGGCACCCGATCAGAACATAGAAGTTGAGTTTAGATATCACGGTGACAGAAATAGTACAGAAACCTGAGCACAGCAAAGCAGGATGCTCGCAGTTCTGTTAAAAAATGTGCTTATCTATTATCACATTAACTCGGGAGCCCATCAGATGGTTCAGAGGACTGTATTTCCCAACCTAAAAGCTGGTTATGGCATACTCCATCTTTTTGGAGAATGTGGCGTTATTGCCCGCCCTGATTTCAGCCGTGAAACGGGCTTGTTTATTACGCCGAGCTGCTGGAATAAATCTGCGCCACTGAGGAGGTAGTGTTCGCCAGGCATCACCTCCCTTAGGAGACGTTCGCCTCGGTCTGGTCGGTGCAGAGCGGCCCGGACCTTCAGAGAGCTGTTAACGCACGCGACCTGGGGGGCTGCGGCGTCGCCCGCATTAAGGTACTCGGCGTTTGTATGAAACCCTGGACCAGCAGCGTCAGTATTTGTAGTTGCTATAGGTTTGTTGGGCTTTTTTTAACGGATGAGGTGAAAACATTGGGTGCTTGTGGTCCCACAGAAGGTTTGTGAGATGTGGAACACCCTACCAGGCAGCAATTAGAAGAAGGCATCTGATTATTTTCTGTATAACTAACTACGTAGGATAACAAATAGGGGAAATACTGAAATGCCACGCAGGGTCAACAAGTTCCCTGGGCAGATTTGAGTTTCTCCTGTTGTGCGTTGCCGCCTGTGCTCTTTTCCGTGTCTTTGCTGCCGAGTAAAGCGTTTCTGCTGGTGCGAGGGCATCGGCCGCTGCCAGGAGCTGTCCCAGATGTCAGCCTCCGGGATCTGTCCTGCCTTTGGACGCCCACGCAGATTTTCAGGCTGGATCCATGCAATTACCTGTTCCTCACCGCGGGTACAGCGGCGCTTTGCACCGAGGAATGTGGCTGCTGGACCCCGTCTGTGGGCGAGCAGGGATGCAAGAAGTTTCTTCGTCGTTGCTCATTTGGGTGCTGGGGTTTTGTTCTGTTTTTCTGTTTTCCGTTTCGGGGACTTGTTGTAACAACCACTGAGCTTAAGGGTCGCATTCGGCTTTTCCCCAGGACTGAAAATGGCGTTGCTTTATTATCCTGTCATGTTTTGGTGAAAGGTGGGAACGTGGGTCTCCGCGGTCGCCCCTCGGAGTGACAGGATGCTAATGAATTGAGAAATGGCTGCGGACGGTGCTGCCCGCATCACGTCTTCATTAGCATCCTTCTTCCGGAGACCGCTGTGATTAACGTTGTCGCCGCAAACAGGAGACGAATGAATAATAATTGCCCATCTATGGGAAAGTGTTGCCAGTGCTTCTACAGCGATCGCACCTTTTGCTCAGCAGCAGAGCAGGGACCCCGTGGAGAACTTCCAGCCGCAGGTTAGATCCTTCCAGGTTGCCTTCATTAGTGTTTATTAACCAACTCTTGGCTCTCTATCTACGGTTGGAATGTCCTTCTTGGCTTGGGTTAGAGCGAGAGGGAATTGATGACTGCTGTGCCGGAAAAAACTCCGTTAGGACCTTGGAGCTTCTTTGTCCATCCAGTGAGTGGTCTCGTAAAACGTCTGCACTACCCCAGATGTGTGCTCGGGCTGAGCTCCCCTAAACTGAACCAGCTGGGCTATAGGAAGGTTGTCGCAAAGGTATAGATCTGTTAGAGACTCTCCCCTATCCATGGGGGGGCGGAAATGCCATTACACTGTGAATGCCGGATGGACAGGGTTTACCTAAGCTCTACCGAGAGAAAGCCTCCATCCAAACCGCTGTTCCGGCCTGCGTCCCCTGCAGCCCATCAAAAAAGCCTCCCCTGCGCCTCGTTGGGTTGTAAGCTCCTTGAGCCAAGAGTTTCCAGACGGTAGGACTCGGAGGTCTGCGTATCCGATGCCGATGTCTGAACTTGTTTGAAGTCAGGGAAGAGAGAGGGAGGTTTTTGGGATGCGCATCGTCTCGGCGGAGGGACCCGGAACGAGTCTCTCGCTTTCACAAAGAGCTTTTTATTAGACGGCTGAGTCAAAAGCTCCGACTTGTTATACAGATGCCATGCCATACATGTGGTGAGCGATTCGAGAGGCGAGGGGAACGGAGTCACTTTTAATGTGCCAGCACCTGCTTCTTTGAAGTGCACCGAGTAGGGAAAAATCCCGTTGTACCAAGGAGGCTGAAGTTGCATAAAACTGAGAAACTCGCAGAGGTCAAAAGAATAAATTACTATAATTTTTAGGCTTTTGTGGGTTGTTTATCTCCCCTGTTTTCAAGTCAATCTAATCAAATGCGGATTTGCCACAATCACAGCTCATGCTAACCTTCACCTGGAGGGTATTAATATGCATGACGCTCGTTAAGTGTTTGTTTAATTTTTATTTATGGAAACTAGAATCTGCTAAGTGTAGCTGAGCTGGATGTGAGAGCATGTGCGAAAGACGTGCTGGGACGGGAAGCCAAATCAGCAAGCGGATTGCCGTGTGGGTCCTGGCCAGGGATGCTCGGTCCCGGCGGCCCCTCAGTCCGCAGCATGCGGTCAGCCTGCGGGATTCGGGTTGTGCGCCGAGTCACCCCGCAGCTTGTGGTGTAGGCAAGCCCGGAAAACTCCCTAGTCCCTAATCTGACAGTTCTACGCAGAGAAGGGGACCTCAAGCGTGGTTATTGTTGTTTGGATAACCTTACTCTGGGACCCAGAATCAGCTCAGAGCCTCCCTGCTCCATGCACGTGCATCACCAGGACTCTCCTGTCCAAAAGCCTACGATTTAAAAAGGCAGTTGGGAATATTATCACCCTCGTGGCGCAGGAGGTGAGCCGAGATGCAGAGGAAGGAAGTGGCTTGCTTCAGGCCACAGAAGGTCTCTTAAACCAGTCCTGATTCCCTGCGTCAGCATCGTCCTTAGCCCAAGCACAAAGTGGTTGCCGAAGGAGTCTCGGGGGTTTTCGCTTTGCCGTGCAAAGCTGCAGAATTGGCTGGGAGAGTTGTGTAGCATCGGGTAGGGGCTGCTGCCAACGGCACGCTCCCAGGCGCGGTGGATCAACAGTTTGCCTCCATATGGCCAACGCAGCCTCTGCCGGCGGCTCTGCTGGATCCGCGGTTGCTCCCAGGTGTTTGCTTGGGGAGAAACTGCTGCTTGTACAAACTGCAGCTGAGTTGGAAGGGGAAAAAAGGGGAAAAGGTTTGTTCCTGGCTGGCCGTTGCTTGTTACGGCATCCTTGGAGAAGAGCATCATGTGGGGAGGATGGTGCTGTGCCCGGGGACAGGGCGAGCCCGGCAGCCGCTCGCCTTTCCATCGGCTCTGGCGGTGGATCCTCCCGTGAGCGAGCTTTGGGTGCTTGGTTTGGGGTCCGTGAATCTCGGAGGCTCTGCTGTTTGACTTGCCAAAACCACGCCAATATCAGCAGCCTAAGGGCCAGATCCTGTGCTGGAGGTACAGTTGCAGAGGCAGAGTGCCAGCTCTGACCTGAGGTTTGGAAACCCCACCAGGGCCAGGCGCTGTTCCCCCGGAGCGGGTCCGGGTTCAGACGCCGGGGGTTTTGTTTAGATGAAAGCACGTCTCTTTGGTTTGGGCCGACCGCGATGTGAGGCTTGGGGATGGACGAGTGGTTGCTCTCTGCCTCTGCTTTGCCTCCAAACCAAGCAGAAGCTGGAGGAAGCGGGAATGCCCTCCTTCGCAGTCAAAGCCAAAGGAAATATTTTCCTAAAGGCGCGCAAAGGAAAGCGGTGGGGTTTTCCCCGGCTCCTCCCAGGGGCCCGGCGTATCCCAGGGCTGGGGTACACAGCACGGAGAGAAGCAGGGCCACCAGGCAACCACTAACAAAACATCTCCGCCGTCAGAAGCGGAGTTTGCACTGATCTCTCAGCGGGCGAAAGAGGTGGCAACGGGAGCACGCTGTTAAATAGAAGTGCTTGACCCCCCAGCCCTGGATTACCGTGTAATGATCTGAACCTTGTGTGCCGTTCTTCTGATCTGTTGAAGATGTGCTCACAGCTCTCTTAAACGGTGATAACATTGTGTTCCTGGGGGAGAGCCGGAGAGAGAGGAGCTTTTGTGATGGGGGATTTTCCTGCAAATGGCTCTTATTTTTAGAACTGGCATTTGGGAAGGGAAAAAGGAAGGAAAGGGCAGTATTTATTTTTAGCGCATATTCTTACTGAAGCTGCTTCGAGGTCTTTAGGCTGGAGGACAAGCTTCGTCGAGGCCCGATTCCTCGGAGACCTCGTGTGCCGGGATGCTGTCAGCATCGCATCTGCGCTGATGGCAACACGGCCCCCGTGGCCGTGTCTCAGGAAGGGTCTGTTGAGACAACGCGGGTCTGATGTGTTACTAAGAGGCCGCCGCCGTGTTTGCAGGTTCCCCGGCTGCCGCGATGCTCGGGGAGGCGGGGAAGGGGACGTGCAACGCCGGCTGTCACCTTCCTCTGACAACAAGTCCCCCGGGCGGTGCGGGACAGCGAGGACAAGCGGCGGCGGCGGCCAGGAGGAGGGACGTTGGCACCCTGCTAGCTCTTAGCACCGGGACGGGGCACAGTGGTCCCCCTCTGTATGACCACCAAACCCCAACGTGGGAACTCCACGTCCCCCATCACCCCCCTGCCGCCCTCCGAGGAGCTATCACCTCGTGCAGCCTGAGCACAAAGGCTGAGCGAGGCAGCGGTCGAGGGGGACAGAGACAGGCTCCTCTAATGCCTAATTTGAAGGGCGTTTATCAAGCCAGGGCTCGGTTTCAAGGCGGCGTTGCCGGTCCTGTGCCCGTGAGCGGTGTTGCGGGGTTCAGGGTGGTTAGAGCCTATCTGGGGGGATCCTGGAAGATGTTTGAATAATCAATAGACTGCAATAAGTCCAAATAAGCGCGGGGTTATCCCTCGAGCCAAAAAACATGCAAGAAATCAGATTATTGATAATCATCCACCTAATAGTGGTTCTTTTACGGACGAAAGGTTACGCTGCCCCGTTATTTGAATTGAAGAGACATCTTCCTAAAGCGTGCCCCCATGCTTGCATCGCGACCTGCTCCTGGCGTCTGAAGGTAGCAATCTAAACTGTAATGGACTCCCTCTCCTCCTTGCCTTTGCAGCCGGTCTAGAAATAATAATTTATCATTGACCTGTAATCTGTAGGCTTTATTGAAAGCTACAGAATTGAATGTTTTCACAGCAACCTGGGTGCGTTTCATCAGTCAGTCCTAATCTCGGAATTGATTATAGAGTCAATATTTGCCCGGGTTTTGTTTTGATCCCTCTGGAGCAGCCAGTGGGTGGTGGTTCTGTCTGGCGCATCCTGCTTTCGCCGGGATCCGGCACCTCGATCCTCGCACAATAGCAGCTGATGGTAATGCTGCTGATAGCAGCCAGCTCCCGAAAGAAATCCGCAGAGCTGTCTCCTGGAAACCCTTAACGCATTCAGAATACGAGTATTTATGTATCTGAATTAAAAAAGAAAGAAAAAAAAAGCCCCTTAACCTTTGGGAGGGGGGAGCTCAGGGAAGGGAGAAAGGTTGCGGTGATTAAAGAAAGCCCTGTTCATTTGAGCAATATTAAATACGACGGGCATAATGACGACTGTGAGATCTGATAGAATAGAGAGAAGGCTGAAAATAAAGGGCTTGTATTTTTCCCTGATGTAACATAATGGTCACATTTTTCTTTCACAATGGTTTTTCTGAGATAAAGAACAAATTATACTGATTTGATTGCTACTTAGAAATACTTAAAATTGAAAAAGACAGCAGGTGGGCATGGTTAGGAAGGATGGTTATTTTAGCATAACAGATGCATGCATAAAGCATTGCAGAGCCAATTTTTTAATCGTGAGACCCCAAAAAAAAAAAATCCTTTGGAGTCTTTCTGTGCAAACTGGGGAGGTGAGGAGGAGTGCGGGTGGCACGGGGGGCACGGAGGAGGACGGCTCCTCTGCCGGCGGTGCCGCTGCCGGCGCTCCTCGTGGAGCGGGATAAGCCACGGGAGCAGTCCTTGCGCTGACCAAGGGATGTCCTGCTGGGAAGTAAATGCGAGTGCGGACTCGGCGTTAGGGACGTTTCGTTACCGTGAGGTTGGTAAGCCGAGGGGATGCCTTTGCAGGGCTATGAGGTACCACTGCCTGGGATAGCCAAAACAGGACGTGGCACAGCCCAGGGTGCCAGGCAGGGAGGGACGAAACCTCCTAAACCACAGCCCTGGCTGGATAGTCTCTTGAGTGGAAGTACACGGTCATTTTTTATTATTCCGACAATTAAAAATAACTTGTTTACTCAGATTTACGCAGTGCTAATAAATATGCCTTGGAAATTACTTAGTAAACCTTAGTAACTTAATAAAAGCACCATATATAAAGCAAGCGCGTCTCTCGGTAAATCAATTAATTCACATTTAATTACTGGAAATTACTATCAGTGACTGGCCATAGCTCCAATTTGCTCCCAGAATGGACGCGCTTGTTTACACCTCCAGGTAAATGATGTCGGGAGGGCTGAGGTCTGGCGAGGCCGTGGGCTGGCGCGGGCGGCGCGGCTCTGCGGAGGCGTCGCCGCTGGGATGGAGGTGTCGGGAGGGCTCCCGAACCAAGGGAAACCGGCGGCTGCTTCACCTGCCGGCTGGGGGGCTCTCGGGGGGCCGGAAAATGCCTCTGGGCGCTTCCAGCGCCTGCCAGAGCAAGCCGGGGGAGCTGCTGCTTCTCAGCACGGCGCTGAACGATGGGAGGGCAGAGCGAGCAGAGCCGAATAACAGCAGCCACCGTCGGAGCCAAAAACGTGAGCAGCCGGTTGCAAATAATGAAAGGCAGCTGGGTTTTTCCTTCCCCCCAAAGGGGGTTTCTTACAATAGAGAAAGCACCAGGCGTAGGAAGAGCTGCCAAGTAGCCGAGAGCGGGCTGCTCTGCAGCGCTGGGACCCTTGCTTGCGCTGCAAAAGCATTTTGAGGATTTGCATGAATAATCCAGATACGTGACAAAACTGGCACAGCCTCGCTGATGTGCTGCAGCGTTAGTCGCGGCTCCGCCGGAGGAGCGGCGTGGTGGTTTAATTTGGGGCAGGGGACTGCGACGAAGGGGGCCGTGCTGAGAGCCAGCCTTGCTGACCGGGCCGGCTGTCCCCCCGAGCCCTGAACGGGGTGACGGCGCTGCTGCTGCGGGCAGGGACGATGGCCACTGGGCAGGCGCAACGGCGCAAGGCTCCTGCCCACTTATTACTAGGACTCTAGGACTAATTCAGGACTTGCTGTTTCAGCGTTTCTCTCTGTCTGTCGAAACAAATACTCTGTTTCTTTATGTTTCTTATTTTAAAATTAAAAAAAGATTCATGACTCTATGTCCATTTTCAGCAGTTTCCAGACAAAACTCCCATTATTCATTTTGATAGTCCCGTGAACGGTGTGAGACAGAAAGCTAAGACAGCAGCAGAACTGTTAATTCCAAAATTGTGTTTCTATAAAATCTTAAGAAAGTTTCATTTAGTGATAAACTATATTTTATATTTCATTTGATTCCTAAAAACACCTCAGATTCTCCCGGGATAGTAAATCAGATTCTTATCAACTCGTTGTAATGAACTCCTTGCCCAAGCCTGCCTTCCATAACCATTATTGCAAGGGAAAGAAATAAACCTCCTGCGAACTCTGGCAAACCTGGCCGTAGAGGAAAGACTTTGCAGGCTCGGCACCGGCCCCGCGTCGGCGAGTATTCATCGCGCCCTGGATGAGGGCAGCCCGCTGCGGCGGGCGTTGGGGTGCACCCGTGTCCCCGTGGGCTCTCGCTGCTTCCCCAGATTATATGTATAGTTTTAGGCCAGAAGGGAGTGTTTGATTATCTAGCCTGGCCCCCTGTTAAATATTAAACACGCAATTCAATCCCCATGGAGCGGGGAGGAGAGCGGGCACGGAGCCGCCGGCTCGGGGGCTCCGCTCCGGCACCACGCTCCTGGCGCGCGCGGAAGCAGCCAGATCCCGTGCGCGTCTCTCGCTTCTCCCCTCTCCCCTCTTCCTCTCCCTAACCCTGCCCGTCCTGTGGCACCCACTGGGGCCTCCCGTGAAAGTATGGATTTGTCTGGCTTTTGTGTTTAACCCCGAACCTGACAAGCCGCCTTAAATTTGATGGCGCCTGAAAGGTCTAGTGTTAAGCAAACAGGCGGTGACCAGAGCCTTTGATGGGCATCAGGCGGAAGCCTAATCCTAAGGTAATGGCTTCTCCCGCAAGCCAGGAAGGCGGCGGGGTAAACGGGCGGAGGAGGGCCGGGAGCGATGCCGCGATGCCGCTCGCCTCCGCCGCGGGACCTGGCGCGCCGCCTCGGGAGGGGTGGCGGCAGCCCTGCCCTGCGGGGCGTTAATTAACGCCTCTGCCCCCGCTGCCGGGGGGCGTCCGCTTCCCGCTCCGTCCCTCCGTCCCGCGGGTGGGCGGGATGCGCACCCCCAGTGCTTCCCGCCTCCCGGCCCTCCGCTCCCGTCTCCCGCCCAGCAGGGCCGCCCCGTGCTTCGCAGCCCGGGCCGCGGCTGGCGGCTCCTCGTCCGGGGCGAATTGTCTTCTCCCTCTCGGAAACCCTTCCCCAAGAAGGCAGGCGGGAGCTGTCACTCGGGCTGCTTCCCAGGGGAAAGCTGCTGGGAAGAGCGTGAGGGTATCCATCTGATTGCGCCTCCGTGCGAGAGAGATGAACACGTTGCAAAGAGACGCCGAAGCCATCACAAGATGGCGAGGGCGGGGTGCCAAGAGGCGCCAAATCCCGCACCCCCCCTCTGCCTTGGCATCCCCGGCCTTCCCCGGGGCCCTGCCTGGGACAAGCGACCCCAGCACTGTCTCGGCATCCCGGGAGCGAGGAAGGCATCGGGACGCGGGCAGGCCGGGCTCCTTTCTCAGAGGAGTGATGCTTAATCCTTCTTCTTACTCTCCTTCCTTCCAGCCGTAGCCCACCGGGCTAGGATGGTACTTTTAATTAAGTGACTATTACTGGTCGTGTAATTGAAATTCGACATGAAAGACTAAACTCAAAAGCGATGAGCCTTGAAGGAAATTGCGATGTTCACCTAAGCTCCTACCTCGTTTCTGCCACCTGAGCGCGGAGGAGTCACTTGCCCCAGGGAGAGTCCAGCCCGCGGCTTGGTCTCCAATTCTGCTATGCCGGGGCTCGTTGATAGGTTGTGTTTTTTTTTTTAATCTCTTTTTGCCCTTTTTCATAACGCAACTCGCCCCTGAAGGCTTGTACAGTTACTTTGGAGTAACGGCGCTTGCTTTGCACGGCTCCTACCCCTCGGTTTGGGCCGACGCTCACCGGGGAGGTGGAGCTGCAGCGGGCGCTTCGGACCCCCCTCTGCTCTCCTCCTCCTGCTGCTCCCCTTCCCACCGGCAGCCTGGCGAGGGTCACGCTGCCAGCCAACGGCCACGTGCTGTCGGCTGCTCTTTCTTCTTTTTCTCCTCAAAATAGCAAGAATTGTCAGGACGCACCCGCTCCTTCCCTTTCCCGCTGTCATCTGAAATAGCGGCGTGGGTACGGACAAACGATGTCAACGTCTGTCGGTGGATCCGGCGCTCTCGGCAAACCCGGGGACTGGGATAGGAGGGGCTGGGGGCGGCTGGAGCCTTCGCCTTGCTCCCCGGCTGCTCGTTACATTCACAGATGAGGGCAGAAATGAAGATGTATCCTTTCCTACCCGCAGATAAACCAGGCTTTTTTTGGAAATTAAAGTAATTCATTGTGCATCTCCAGACAAATATGTGCTTGTGCATTGTTATTAATATGGCCTCTGTTTTTAATTAGCTTTTTTTCTGCAGCTAATTACCTGTCAGATAAAGAGTTATCTACTATTTCATGTGCATTGAATAGCTGTTTAGGTAGCAAGCCAAAGGGAGGGGAGGTGCAGGGTGTTTTCTGGCTGGCCTGGACGGAGTCACGTAGATGGGTGATGCAGGCAAGGAAGGGGAAAAGTTGCTGGGCTTGAATACTGGAACTTCCCAGTCTGTAACTGGGATGTCCCGGATGATCCAGCTGGCTCCACGCAAACGCCAGTATCTCAGCAAAACCCAGGCACTGCCCCAAAGCCTTCCGCCGTGGACGTGCTATCGCTGCTCAGATACACGGGGTGATGAGCTACACGGCCCTGGTGTAAGTAGCACCGGCTGTGGGAAGCCCAACTGCTCTGATTATGGCAGCATGATTTGTGTGCTTTACAAGAAGTGGTATTATCTTTACTAGCGGGGGATGTATCTCGCCTGCCATCAGTAATTCCTTGATTCGGGATAAAATTATTAATCTCCCAGACGTTTTAACGGAGGGAGAGTTGCGGGGAGAAGGGGACAACTGCGGGCGGACGATAGACGCAGCAGAACCGGGTCCGGTAATGCTGGACCTATCTCTCGGGCTCATCTTCGTGATGAATGGGATGCATACAGCACCCGCGTTTAACGCTCTCGCGGTCCCTCGCGCGGATAAAACCCTCCGTACGGAGCAGGCGGAGCTAATTTTCACACTTTGCATGGACCTCACCGGCGTCTTGCCTAAACAGGGACTGCCAACGTGGACGGGAGCTGGCATCTCCGAAAAGCCTGGTTGGGGGTGGGGGAGCTGGGCATGGAAAAGGCAGGGAAGAGGTGTGCTGCAGGCCTTGCCAAGAAGAGGGAGAAGCTTTGGGTTCGGGTTTGCTGCAGGAAGGGGGGCACTGAGCTGCTGCCTGGCTGGGGAAGCCATCGCCCGCCCATTGCTAACGCCTTCACGAGGGCAATGTGTTGAGGTCCGACATTTTTAACGAGTTTTCTGGTTTCTCGTAGTCAACCTGCTTGCTCGGCTGAGGCTTGGCATAGATTCGAAGGTGTCCTTTATGTTTGTTTTCTCTGTCGTACTTTGGTTTACGTAGGGCTGATAAATGCATGAATAGCTGTTGCGAGATATAAGTGGGTGCGTGCTAGATGATTATAAGCACATTAGCGGAATGAATTATGTGTATGGTTATAAGAAATTACCGATCTGTTGGGTTCTAATCATGCAATTACTCATCAAATGATCTATTTCTCACGCGTTAACCCTTTTCAACCTGCTACAAAGGGACCTCGCGTATAAATTGCGACAAGCGGAAGTAAATGGTTTTTATGGGCGTCGTGCTTGCTCTTTGGGATCTCGTGATAACCGTGGTGGGAACCTGTGAATCCTGCAGGCACGCAAACGCTGGCAGGTAAATAATTAGCATCTATAAGGTAACAAATCCTCCTGACGCGTGCAATCGCCGGGCCTGAACGCTGCTGGGTCAGCGGAACGGTTTCCCAGCTGCCGGGACGGGGCCGGTGCGGCAGCCGGCACGGCGCGAGCGCCCGGCAAGCCCTGCCACCTCCTGCCTTGCCTTCCACCGTCCGCGACTGGCCCGCGGCCGATGCACGCCTCCGTGCCGAGCTCGCTCGGAGTTTGCTGATGGAAACAGCTCTGGAGCCAGTCTCCGGGGACCCCGTGAGGTTTGTGTTGCTTTCAGCAGGATAATGCAATTCCTCATGTTTTATTAACCGTAATAACCACCAGTCTCTAGCCGTTAATATATCCCCATCCAGATTTTTCTTCTGACTTTCCAATTACTTCAGCTCTTTGTACGACGCCGACAGAAAATGCATTTTAGCGTAGTTTGTTCGGGGTGCCGCAAGCCTGCCGGTGCATTGACTACCGGGCACGGTGAGGAAGGGGCAGCCGGCGCTCCCCGTGCCCGTAACCTCCGTGCCGCGCCGGCAGCTCTCTCGATGAGCTGCTTGCGTTTCGGCAGAAGGCTCCCAGCCCCAACGCATGCCTCGCACCCACCTTAGGTCACATTAACAATTACAGAAACTATTCGAGAGATTTACTGTCCGTAAAAAATGTGTGACTGTTATGCCAAGTTGTTGCTTTTTTCTGTCTTTTGCTTTAATGGGTGATAAAACTGATTGACTCTCCGGCTTTAGATGACTCCACAGAATATTAGTTGGGGCAGGATTGATTTCCCCCACCACCACCACTTTTTTTTATGCAGCAGGCACCTGACGACTTGAAGTTACGAACTTTGAGTTAAATTATGAACCTTTTAGTTTTGCATTACGAGGAGTATCTGAAACCTGGTTTGCTACATCAAACCACATTAGTTGTGTTATGTTATTTTCTAAAAACACATTTCGGAGAAATAACTCCAATCTGTGTTGCATTTTATAGGGCAAAATAATTGAATGGCGGCTGTTTGTAATTTTAGCAATCTCTTAACCTTAATCATATTTAATGGCTTTTCTCTTCAGGCTAACAGGAGGGGAAAAAAACATATTTCAGCTCCATTATATAACAGCACTACAGTAATGCACTCCTGGCTCTGGCAGGCACTGTAAATTCCTGCTTTCTGAATTGTTGGTTCAGGACAATCATTCAGCAGGGAATTACTTTCTCATCTACGAAATAAATGAGATGTTAAACTAGTTCTCTGCTTCCTGCGGTAGGAACGTGGCGGCGTGTGGACCCGCAGAAGGCGAAAACAAGCGCCCGGCCCCCAGCCTGTCAATAGGGAGCGTGGAAAGGGACCCCAGAGCGAGGCGATCAATGACATCTCTGGGCCAAAAGAAACAAATCGGGCAAAATCAAAGCCGACAGAAAGAGAGACGTGCTTGCAGACACGGCGTCGGCGAGCCGGGATGCTGCCCAGCGCGGCGCGCCGGCTGGCGTGCGGAAGCGGAAGGAACTTGGCTCGAAGGGCGGCGAGGTGCCGTCGGTCACCGCGGGGATGCGGCGAGGGGCGCGCGGCACTTCTGGCACCTCCGCTTGCCGCTCCGTGCCGGGGCTGGGTGTCTGGCGCCGGCGCCCCTTCCACCCACCCGCTCGATGCCGGCGATGCCGATGGATGCCGGCAGGAGCAGGGCGAGCCCGCTCTGCGCTCGCCGTGCCAAGAGGGGTGATGCTGCCGAGAAATCCCCTCGTCTCCCGTTAGGAATGGGGATGGCCGCTTGTAATCCTCCCGAGAGGAAGGTTTCTGAGACTGGGGGGTATGACAGCCCGGTCCCAGAGCCCGGAGGTCTGGCCCCCACACTCAGCTCGCCGGACTTTGCCCGGCAGCTTGGCATGAGGGAAAATCAAAATCGTTAGTGATGGAGTTGCTCTTTGCCGTTGGGCTTAGACACCAGCGTGTCTTGAAACAGGCTTTTTGAAAAGCCGGGAAAGGACAGAAATTTTTAGGGCCCTACCTGTTGGAGCGATGAAGTGTTTCATTTTGGGGTTGTTTGTGTGTTTTTTACACAGCCGACTGAGTCAGAAACACTTCCTTGCTGTTGCTAATTAAAATTTCAATTGCTTTGGTAATTGAAATATGTTTCAGGGATGAGTGTTTGGAACTTCTTAGTAACACGTGATCGCTGCCCGCTTGTTTTTAGAGAGTTTCACGCCAAAATAACGCAAGGAGCAGACAGCGCACGTGCGAGCGGTGAGGTCCAGAGGGTCTGCAAAACGGCCGGCTCCCTTTTGCACAAGCGACCCATGGAAACGGCCGTGGAGTTGTCTACAGATACAGTCGGTTTTCTATTTTTTTAGGTCGCGTGTGTGCCCAGACTGTGGGGATCCCTTTGGGTGCCCGTTAGAAGAGCAAAGTCCCGACTGTGTTTGCAGTGAGACGCGCCTGTGACTGACGGGGGTCCCCGGAGGCGCGGTGGCAAGGGGACGGGAATATTGGGAGCCCGAACCAGCCAAAGTCCCGCTTCTCCTGCGGCCACTGCTGCCCGGATGGACGCCTGGTAAAATATCTGGCTGTCATTTTGGAGCCTGGGTAAGGATGGAAAAGGAATTAACTTAAGAGCTGGTATGTGTGGGCCAGATCCCCCCGCCCTTTGCTTGCACCATATATTACTCCTGTTCTGTGGGCAGTTCTGCTGAGAGTTACTGTGCCACCAGGAGGAATAAACAACCCATATGTCTCGGCGCAAGTAAGGCGGTTAATTTTTCCCCGTCGGAGCTCTGTTCCTCTGAAACTCTCTCCCATTGTACTCGTGAAAAATATGTTAGCATAATTACGGATACGGTCTGGGCAGCAGAGGAAAGGCACGATGGTGATTAACTCGGTGTGTGTGGGAGAGGTCACCTTCCCTCACCCTGGCACGGAAGAAAAAAGTCCCTCTTTTTTTTTTTCCACCCCCCCAAGACATGCTGGAACTACGTGAGTGACAGGGCAATATCCATGACAATATGCAGAATGTTGTACGAGATGGCAAACCTGCAAGGAGCAAAAGAAATTCCCCTGAATTTCTGGCTTCTCTCAGTTGGACTATTAATGCTGTTTTAACAGAGGCCTTTATATTCCATTTCTACAGATGGATTTTTTTCTTTTTTAAATGATGGCATTAGAAAGGAAGACTCCCCTCACCCCCACCCCCCCAGTTTCTGGCTCCCATCAGAGCAAGCTGCTAAGGAGGTCTTCGATATACGATGCACAGTAATGGCTCCTGAAAGCAATCCATACCGTGGAGGAGTCAATAAACAGATCTGGCACGACACGGTGTCCTGTTAAGCTCTGACGGGCGCCTTGCGGACCAAGGCGAAGGTCGGGGTCCACGAGGAGAAGCTGTTGGGGAGGGACGGAGAGCGCCCAAACCAGATGCAGCCGCCTGCGCTTCAGCTGCGGGATGTTCTTCTCTCCTGAGCCTTCCGAGTGCAACGCGCGTGGGGGGTTCCGCCTTAAACATACCCGAGTGGCTTAGGTAAGGGCTAGTGAGAACTGAGGGGGGGGAAAAAATGCTCAAAACTCCTAGGTTTCTTTCTTTTCCTGAAAGGTTGAAATTTTGGAAGCTGGCTCGTGAATATGAAAACCTTCTTCTTTGAAGAGAACTCTTCCTTGCAATGGAAAAATGGTTTTGCGGTGCATTGCGTGCTGCAAATCACATCCTGGTTTGCTGAAGGGAGGCGACGGGAGAGCCCTGGGAGAGGAGAGGAGAAGGGTGCTCACCCACTCCCTCCCAGCTGGGCTGGCTCCAGGGCTTTCTCACCTCCCGCCTGTGCGGCGCAGGGTACGAGGGAGCCTGAGCTGGGCTCAGCTGCTGGGGGCAAGTCGAGCGTGATGGTCCTCGACAAAGGAACCCGCAGCCCTTCGCGCTCGGCAGCATCTGAGGCTTTGCTGGAGGAAAACGATAATTGCCTTTTTATTCATTTCAATAGCATCATGAAACATTAAAATCAGGTTTGGTTGGTCACATGGGAGTGTCATCCATCAGTAACTCGGTGCGCGAGAGCGCGCCGGAGAGTTTCTCCCACTGCAGGCAGAAGGCATTATTAAAGAAACTAATCATTAAAAAAAATAGTACAAATAACCTAGTTGTCTGGTGAGCCTAATGGCTTTATTTTCCCATTCTCCAGCATAATGAGCGCAGTCTGGGCGGCTTGAATCTGCCTCTCCGAGAGCCTAATTGTTTTTAAATGTCTTTGCTAACCACTTCACATAGAGCCCATAAATCTGGTTTTGGGTAACTGAGAGCCAGGCTTCCGAGCTCCCTTCTAGGATGACACGTTTGCGCGTTAATTAAAAACACGCTTAGGAAGATGTAATCCTTCAGCCTTTAAACGTGCGGTCGTTCGCTGTGCTGGAGCGGGGTCCGGGTGCTGGGTTTCAGTCGGCGGCCGCCCAGAGCAATGCGAATTATCCCCAGCAGCGGTGAGCACCTGGGGGGGCTCGGCACGATAAACGGTCCCAAACACACACCGAGACGCTGCGTTGCTGGCTGCGATGTATCGGCCCTTGCTTTGGAGAAGCCTTTGGAGATTCGGTGCTCGCGGTTTGTTTTCCTCCCAAGCCGTTCCATCACGGTTATGACGACAGAGAAGGTGGTTTTATTTAATGGTGCCCTGTGGCACGACCGCAAGGCTCCTCCAGCTCCTCGCTATTCCCAGAAAGGCTCTTTCCTAGAAGGTAAGTTCTTTGAAGCTAAATGGCGCAGAAAACCTGAAGAGGGTGAGATGAAGGGTAAATATATTCAGATTTGGAACAGTGGAATGACTTAAAGTGAAACACCAGAGGTAAACGGCAAGGGGGAGGTTCAGCCCATCGCCCGATTATCTCCGCAGAACGCCCAAGTGTTTCTGTACGCTCTACCACTGAGGACTTTGTCCACATTAATTTCAAGTGATTTAAATACTTGCGGTCTCTAATGAGAGCTGGCTGGAAAACAAGGATGCTTTTCACGGAAACGCCGGGGTTTCTGTAGAAAATCGGGAGTATTTTGATGTGGAAATACCGCTGTGGTTCTTCCCGGGAGCTGTTGAGCTCTCGGCCATTATGCTGAACCTCCCTGTTGGACCACGAGTCCCCTGTCACCTGTGGCAGAGCATCTCAGCGGCTGCAAAGCCGAAGTGCTTCAGCTGCACCACCTCAGGTGCACCAGCTGAGATACGTCCTGAAGGTGTGTGAAATGCCCTCTTCTGGTTTAATTTCCTTTCCCTCAGGTCTTGCCCGTGGTTCCACTCCAAGCATCGCTGCCTCTTCTTCACGGCCTTTGCATCCAGTGGACCGCTGTCATCGCGTGCCCGTCGCCTTGCCAGGCGGGTAGGCGTGCTCCTCCTTCCCGCAAGCAGCCTCTTCGTCGTCTTTGCGGTGCTGTGCAAGGCTCCTTCCGAACCGTCCCCGCCTTTTTGGCGCTGTCACCTCTGCAAAGGGGCAGAGCCATGAGAGACCGAAACGGCCAAAGGTTTTACTGGGGTGGAGCCCCACGGCCAGGCGCTGCCGGTGCTGCTTTCCAGCCTTGCTCACGTACCGGCTGGGGTGATAGTGCACGCTGGCTACAGGAACGGGTATTTGAGAAGATTTTGGACTATTTTGGTGAGTAGAAACACTACTGACATGGAAAGAGAGCAGCCAATTGTTTGGGCTGCTCCAACAACACTCCGCAGCCCTTTAAAAGCCACAGATACAGCCCTTAATTAAATGTAGCCTGTGTTTTCCCCTGGTAAATTAAATGATGTCTGAAATGTGTTGTGACCTTGACCCTTGGGCTGTGTTTAACCTCAAGCCGCATGGAAACGTCGCATTTTTTTCAATCTACGTACTCTGTTTTCTCCTTCTCGGAAGGCAAAATATTAACTATGTCTGCTTTGACGCAATTTTGATTCAATTGGCCCTCTGCCTGAACTGCGAGATGAAGCTAATGCAGAGGGAGAAAAGTCAGGCACGACTTCCAAACAGTTTTCTTTTAAGCAGCCCATTACACACTAACCTGCAAGACGGTATGTTTAAAGAGAGCCTTGTTCGTCACCTCAGAAAAGTCAAATTAACATAATTTCTGGAAAGGAACAATGGGGATGGAAACTGTTAGTCAGTGTTGATTGAACAGGTAAGTTTCAGTGGCATGATCTGCTGAATATTCATACTATATTGTTTTTGACATTTAAGAACTCAATTATCAGTTGACTAATCAGTCCTTTACAGTACGTTATTTTTGTGGTGGAAAATGAAGCCTCGAGGGGAATACTATTCAGATAGATTTTGGATTTTGTTTTTTTCTTTAAGGCAGGGTTTTCCTTTATTAAATGGATTCATTTAGCACTTCTACTAGCAAGTGAGTAAGAGGCCTCTAGCAGGGTGGGTAGCTTCTCTCCAGGCTTTCCAGCACCACTGGATTGAGCTTTGCAGCATCCTTCCAGCTGAAGGGCAGCGGCCGGAGCAGCTGGCAGATGCCTGGGGCTGCCCGGAGCTGCTCGGCGGGGAAGGGGACCAGCCCTGCCTCCGCTCAGGAGCCTCCCAGCCCTTCGGCGGGGCGCAGCGCCCGGCGCAATAGGGCTCCTGCGTGCTTTGCAGCCTCGCTAAGTGACGGGAACACGGGACTGAGTGACGGGAACAACGATTAGGACTGGGGAAACGGTGGCTAATGAGCCTCCTGCTGCTTTCTGCTCGGGGAAGGATCCCAGTGCTCAGACGGGAAGGGTCGCTCGCTTTTTCCCAGCGAGGCGGGGATTGCATCATCTACGGCACGCGTGGCACCGTGTCCATACGTGTCTTCGCTCGGGTTTGGAGAAGCAGACGCGCCGCAGTTCATACTCCTCTGGTCACAGCAGCAGGGAAGGAGAGGAGAGAAAGGCAGGGCTCTGGTGTAGTTTGGAGCTCTAAAAACGTGTGAAGAAGGGTGGGAACCTCAGCTAGTAACGACTGTTTCCAAACAAAGCGAGCAAAGGGATGGGAAGTGTCTAAGCATTAATAAGGACCTCCAAACCTTGTCCTTTTCCTTTCTTTCTCTCTTTTTGGAATATATTTTGGAAATCTAGTAATGATCTTTGTGAAATTTACCTCTTCCATCGAACAGCTCAGGGACCAGCTTTCCACTTGATAGATTATTTTGACATATTTACTCATAGCTATGTCTGTCTCGGCAGCATCCATAAAAAAACCTCAAACTTTAACGTGTAGGGACTGCGATTTTTTGCCTGTAGTTGAAGAGTCTCTTAAACACACTCTCCTCTCTCTGGCTTTTAGTTATATTTAGGTCTAAAACCGTAACTACAACAAAGCAGCAAGTGCATATTTTCTTAGAGCAAAAATGGAGGCACAATTACACAGCGTTTGCTGTCAGGGAGCGAGCCCTGTCTCTTCTGGAAAGGCGGGTTCTGGTGGTGGCAATTGGGCTTGGCCATCCCAAATTGCTGTCACGTCGGCGGGGCGTTTTGCGGGTGCGCTCACTTTGCCGTTCCTCCGCGCTGGCTTCGGGATACAAAGGGTGGGGGTAGGAGGACTCGGACAATTCCCCACAGGTTTATTTTAATCTATGAAAGAAAGCAAGCACATTATTTCACCTTCTTGGAATGTGACAGTTATTAATAACCCCATTAAGAGCAATACTGTTTGGCTCTATTCAAGCAGGCAATGCCCGCGTGATTGCTGAGAAGCGGGAAGGCTTCCCCGACTTACAAAGTTAACAAGATGTTGTGTTGCTAAACATTGTTTTTCTCTTTCCATTTTTTTTAACGAGCTCTGCCAGGGGTGTCGTGGGTCAGATCAATAAGAACACAGGCCCCCTCCGTCACCCCTGAGGAGAGGGGAAAAGGACAGCAGCTAAAGGATTTCTTACCGTTTTCTAAAATAAGCTCTTTCCTTTACGCTCTTGTTTACTGTGTGCTTTCAGAAGTATTCTGTTTTTTCTTTTTTTTAATGAAGCTTAGCCCTCTGAGACGCAGCCCGGCTTACCGAGAGGTTGGGGTGGGGTGCTGGGAGCGCGTTGGGTGGGTGCCGCGGTCCCCGCTGCCGTGCGGGTTTCCTTTGATAGGGTGCTCTGGGCGCTGCGGCCGTCGGCTGCGGTTTGCTGGGTCGGCGTTGCGGGTGGCACTGCGGCGGCGTTCGTCGGCTTGTTTTTGTAGGGTTGCAGAGGGCTGCAGACACGCGATGCGGCTTTGTTATCCCGGGGGGTTTGCTCGCGGCGCTGCAAATGCCGACGGCTCGTTGGTCAGGCCGCTGGGGCTGCGGCGGACCGGCACGCGAGCCGCTGCCCGCGGGCTGGCTCGTGAACGGGGAGGGGGACAAAGCGGCGGCGCAGAGCGCGGGGAAGGAGCCAGAAGCAGCCGGAAAGCCTTAGGCAGCTCCTCCGTAGCTTCCACAGGGCTGCATTTCCCTCTGCCGTTGTTCACGCTGGTTTGTTGTTGAGGGTTGCTGTGAGCGACGCGGGTGGACGAGGGGTTAGTTACCATCGGGCAACGATGCGGGGCACGGCGGCCTCTTATTATGAGCGTGCTCGGCAGGCCTTGGTGTTTGCTTCTTTGCTTTTCCTTTTTTCTTTTTTTTAAAAAGCATGGTGTCTTGGGGTTTTGTGTTTGGGAGGAGAATACCAAGAATTGTACATCTTTTTAAAGCCGGTATGATATCTACATCCATATATATGTGCAACCGCTCCTTTATCTCGCATGAGAATAATGATGTCTAGTTTTACAGAACTTGAATAATTCATCAGCATAAACACTTTGTGCCCAGCATACGACAGCCCTCTCTGTAAGATGGAAACAAACCCAGAAAAAGGTTAACGAATAATCAGGTTGCTTGGGTCACTGGGGAATTTTCGGAAGTCATTTCTAAAGGCTTGGGGCGTTTGGTAGGCAGGGGTGGCCAGCGGCAGCTCCGGCACCGGGGACTGGCGGGGCAGAGCTGGCGCCGCAGCGGGGCTGCGCCTCTCTCCTCCGGGCAGGATCAGCCCCTCCGTCGGCGGCGCGGGGCGAGCTGCCTCCGCTGGGCTCGCTGCTTTTTTTGATCGTCAGTTGATCTTTTGGTATTTGTGCAGCCGCGGAGCGATCTCCACTGCCCCTCGCCTGAGCGGGGGCTCTCCACGGGACCGCTAACCAGCGGAAGGGTGCTCCAGCCAGCCGCGCTCCGCACGGGGCTGCGGCATTTGCGTCCCATTTCTCCTCTGCCAGGTGGTAACTTTTTCCAAACGTACTTGCGTTTTACTTCGAACAAGCAGCGCATTGCTTAGGCCCAGCTACCTTTTCTCTTTCCAGAGAAGAAAATAGGCACCTTTTCCCCTGCAAATACATTTATTGTGCAGTAAGGAATCAAGACACCTTTTAATCCTGAAGAGTAAAACCTGATGTTGTCGGGGGATTCTTAGGTGGAGCACTTATTTTCTTTGCACTTATTTTCTTTTTCTTTTCCGATGGATATAGCTGTCTGTCTTTCTTGTCACTGGCCAGAGCCCTTCACGCTGATCCCAGGGCTGTTACTGCATCACGTCGCCACTCTGCAGAAAGAAGGTGTTAAGCAAAATAGCATTCTCGGAAGCAGGAATTGCCATTGTTAGCAAAAACAATACCTGCAAAATAATTTCCCCGCGACCGAAGCCTCGTTTCTCCCAGCAGCCGGGTGGGAGGGACGGTTTATTAACCGGTGGTCGTGCTGGCTGCGGCTTCTGACTCCAGAGTGATGCCTCCTTCTCGAGGCTGACGGCTCCGCTGATGCGGGGAGGTGAGGGAGCTCCATCCCGAGTCGCTCCCAGAGATGAGCAAGGCCCTCTGATGCAGGGCCTTTTTCCCCCAGCGCTGGCACTTTAGAGGTAACTTTGCCTGAAACAAGTCACAAAGTACCAGTTTGCATCCGCTATCAACCCTAAACGTCCCGGTGTATCGAAATTACGCAAGAAAAAAGGAAAGACGGTTGGTAATACTGGGGGGGTGGGGGGCGGAATGTGGGTTTGTTGAGGAATATTTTTGTGACTGCAGAAGAAAAGGACGCTGTGCCCTGCAGTAAATAAGCCCAGGTTCCTGGGGTGGCAGAGCGCCAGGCCTGGAGATTCACTGCTCCTTTTTTCAACAACAACGATTAGCTTCTTGAGCTAATGAGAGGTTTCATAAGCAACCATGAATAATAGTGCTTAGGGACTCCTGGCAAAGCCCGGTGTTTTGAATCGCGCAGGCAGTGTGTCGTTAAAATCGAAGCGGAGCCTCCTTGCGCAGCAGTTTCCCCCCCGATCCGTTTCCGCGGCAGACAGGCCGGTGCCGCCGCGCGCTGTCAGGCGGGAGATGGAAGGGCTGCGGGAGGAACGGGCAGGTGCCCGTGGGGCTCGCGTGCCATGGTTTAGGCGGCTTGGTTGCGGGCATCTCCGAGGAGTCCCTGGAGGAAGCAACGATCCGCTTCTGCAGAGGCAGTCGGAGCTATCGGAATACGATGGCCGCATTAGGAGACACGGAGAGACCCTTCCACTCCATTGACGGGGAAGGGAGGGCTATCAATTATATCTCTTTGAATTAATGAACTATAGTCTGAAACTTGCAGCCTGGTTAAAAACGTTATAGATTTCGCCCGCTTGCGGCTCTAAGAGGATTCCTGTTACCCCCCGGCGCGCTCTCTGCAGGCTGCTGGGCTTGCTGTAGCCCCGCTCTTCTCCGCAGCCCGCCAGCGTCGGGAGGAGCATCCCTGCCTCCGCGCCACGGAGCTGGGCAGCCGGGTTTCGCGCATGCCGCCGCACGAAGGGGGCGGCTCGAGGCAGTCCCGGGAGCTTCGCCGAGAGGTGCAAGCCAAGGAAGGCGTCTTCCTCTGAAAGTGCTCCCTGCCCCCGTGTCCCGGAGCCCCTTTAGACCCCCCCGGCACGGCGCAGGCTGCCCGGCTGCCACGCCGTCTGCGCGGCACGGCGCGGTGCCACGAGCAGCCGACCCGTTCCTGCGCCGCAGCCGGCTCCTAGAAACTCAGCTAGACCTTAAAATCGCAGATTCGCTGTTTGCTGTGAGCTGTTAAGCCGTGCGATGCCCTGGCAGGCTCGGGTTCAAGCCAAACTTGCTGCTCGCCCGGCAAGGCGGCACGCAGGGAGACGTTCCGAAACGAGGGGCTGTTCAGACGGGTTGGACGGGGGGCCCAGCCTCTCGCTGAAGCGTTAGGTGTTACCAGCTGTACCGCGGCCTTCACGCCGCAGCATCTTCCTAAGTGCGAGGCAGCACCAGCCCTCTGATTTTAATTTTATTCATAGAGCCGCTATTACTCCGTCTGGCTCACGCGGGATGAATACTAATGGCCCTCTGGATTGTTTTAAGTGCAGATCTGAACCAGATACTTGCTTTCATTTTGTCAGGAGCTGTCGCTTCACACAGAGATTTGTGGAGTTTTCCTTCTAATGGATCCCACCCCGCTCCGGCGCCAGACCCGGGGCAGGGGGGGCTGTTAGGGCAGAGCAAACCTGCAAATGCCAGGGGAAGGGAGACATGGGAAAACCTCCTCTCTACACCGGTAATTATTGACTCCAATGTGTAATTACCCGGGAAGAAAGGCTCTGCTCCCGGAGGAGGGTGGCTGAGGCTGCAGGGCTGGGATCAGCGGACCCTGCCCGCGCCGCGGGCTCGTCGCTGTGCCGCAGCCCCCGTGCAGCGGTGCAACGGCTCGTCCTTTGCGTGTGCCACCCACCCGGACCGCCAGCTCTGCAGGGCAGGGGCCTCCTCGTGTGCCGCGTGGCTCTTAGGCCAGCGGCTCGTGGTGCTCCTGTAACGCTAATAGCGACTAGCGGCGATAAACCGCTTTTCGTGTAGGCTTCCCCTCTTACCCCCCTGTCTCTTTGCTCTGAAGGTTGAGCTATGGCCCCGTAATGGCTCTGGCCGCCCTGGCTGAGGACGCACCGGGGAACATCTTGACCTTCCCGCGAGGTCCCTGCTCTCCTCCCGGGGCGCACGAGCTCCCCTGCTCCTCCGGTAACGGTGCTGCGCGAGAGGATGCCCCGGGTCTGCTCCGAGGGCGCTCCAGCCTCCGCGCTGCATCCGAGGTGGGAATTATTCCATTTAGCACAGAGAATTAATGTTTCATAACAAAAGGTAATTTATTCAATTGTATGCAAAGAAGGTAGCGGTAATGGTACATACAAAGCTCGCCTTATTTTTGGCTATTGTATTAGAAGTTTAAATCCTGCGAAAACATCGGTAACTCCGTTGTGCACCTTTGGGGAGAACTTGACCAGTCCCAGCCTGAATTGGATTGCCTTAATTAGACGCACTTGGCTTTGACAGAAGAGGAACGTGGCAGGCTTTCAGGTGGACCCACAGTCTCCTCCTGAGCAGACAGCAAAGCGCTCATCTCCCCAGAGAGCACCGTGACCTCCTTCCCGGTGCCTAGAGGAGATCCTCAAGGTGAGCCGTGGGCATCTCCTTCTTTTGGCAGCCCCGTTAGCCAGCAGCTGGTGCGCACATCCCGGCACCCGCCTTGAGTCACTCCAGCATCCGTGTGGATGCAAGGCTGATGCCAAGGAGGGACCCTGACCCGCAGGACAGCCGAGTCCAGACCTGTCCGCATTGCTGCTGGGGGAATAGCGGTCACGTTGCTGTAACCGCGATGGACTCGGTAAGTAAGTATGAGCAAGGTTAGGAAAGTGTAGGAAAAGCTAAGGTTGGCCAGTCGATGAAATTACGGGGGGAAAAAGCAGAGACACCTTTGGGTACCCAAGGTCATCTTGTGCTTAAAAGCTTGCCTCTCTATTCCAACCACATCAATGGTTCTGGTGAGAGATATTGCCTCTCCCTACTCATCGTGCCTCGCTGTCATAGCTAACACTGCTATGCAACTCAAATGATTTCTCCAACCTGGTCTTATTGAGGTTATTGGATGTTATCAGATCAAGAGAGGCCGGTTACTGCCAGTATAAGCCTTCCTCCTGGTGGTAATATGGAAAGAAGTACAGAAGGCAACTTGATTTTCCAGACCTCCCGTAACTCACGTGTTGGTTTTTGGAGGATCCTTCTGTTCTTTGATGTGTGAGCCGGCCACTCTTAGCCTGGAAGGTAGCGAAAGACAGTAGGCACACGAGCTCGCCTGTCACTTCTGAGTCGCTCTCTCGACAGTAATCATCACTCAAAAGGGGGAAAAAAAAAAAAAAAGGTTTTTTTTTCCCAGTTGTCATGTGAGTGAGTCACTGCTCGAGTTCAGTGGCAGCTCATGCACAATGGTTTCTATGGGTGCGGTACATCGAGAGGGGAGGAAGATCTATGAACTGATAGCAGAGCCTTGCAAAGCCAGAGGCATATGAAGATAGCGAGCGGGCGTTGCATCGGCTCCTGCCGCAGAAGGAGCCCAGCCCTTGTTTTGGGAGGTCTGCCTGTTCCCCGTGCTTTCACCTCTTCGCTCCATTTGCCTGTGGTTTGCCTTTAGTAAGCGATAATAATAGTAATAGCAATCGAGAACGCCCTTGCCTACAGGACTTCTTCTTTCTCACTGCTTTGCTGTGGCTCTAAAACTGCCTCCTGTCGCACGCGCCGATCTCCCCTACGCGTCCCGGTTCCGAGGTCAGCTGCACCACTGGCTGCTTTATGGCCCTTAATCGCACCTCAGACAGGTCTCGTGTCCGTGTCCATCACCTTCTTAGGACAGATGCTCATCCTCCTTCCGTACCCAGCCTGGGCTACAGCTCCAGACATTCCCTATGAGCATTTTGTGGGATTCGTTTTAGCTCAGTGCCTATAGCCCGCATCTAACGGAAAGTGACCGTGTGGCTCTGAAGAAACACGTTTGTTTGTGGTTGGGTTTGGTTTTTTTTAATCTAGACCAAAACGAACACAGAGAAAACCTGTCCCCCGTCCCTGCACAGAGGCTCTGTGGGTCTGAATTCCTGTTGCAGGCTTTTCGCGTCGCGCTGACGGCATCGTGTGCCTCTCCAGCACCTTGGGGAGGTATTTATAGCATTTAAAGATCTTTTGTGTGGCGTGAACTCTTGAAATAAGCAAGCCAGTAAGTGCTTTTACCTTCTGGGGGAGACTGTAAAAGCCTCAGTATCTGCATTGATCCAGCCCTGGGGATTTGCATTAATTACTCCGTCCTCCGGTGACTTTCAGCTCCCGATTCAATCGCTAGCGAAGATACCTGCGGCACGCGCAATCTGAACACGGTAACCTCTGGCTGCCGCCTGTCCGCTCCATGGCGACGGAGGGGAGTCTGCCGCGGGAAAGCTTTGGAGCCGGGAGGGATAACGCCGCACCCGAGCTGCCGTGGAAATGCTGGTGCCGAAGACGAACGTGGCCTCGCTCCGCGGAGGTTGGGATGTACCCCAGCGGAGAAGGGACTGGTAACCGGTTCTTCTCCAAGGCAGGTGGCATGGGCCAGCTGCTGCGGCTGGCAAGCGGGCACAGCGGAGGACGGGGTCGCTCGGTGGGTACCGGCCGTCTCTGGTGCTGTCTCAAGCCAGTTGCCTTCGTGTTATCCCAGAGCATCTCCTAATCTCTCCTCCACTCTCTTACTCTCTGACTCTCTTTCTCTCTGCGCATCTGGAGAAGCTCTCTGGGCCATCCTGTGCTGAACGTGCTTAATTCTGCAGGCGAAACTCAGCCCACGATGAACGGAGACGTTAGGGTTTTGCGAAACCGAGACAGCAATTACTCCAGAGCTGTCATGTCACCTGTGCTGGACAGTGAGCAAAGAGCGGGTCGATAATCTAATTACTCCTGCCAGAAAATAAGGTTTTTAAAAAAAAAAAAAATCGTTGCACCATATTGCTCGCTGCTGTTTTTGCCAAAGTCAAAAATAGAGGTGAAGGGAATTTTATTTCCCCCCCTCCTCGTTCTGTTTTCACACACACAAAAAATTCCCCTGGGCTAAAGACCCATCTGGAAAAGTTGTGCGTATAGGGAATTTCAAAGAAAGGATTTATGAAGGAAACCTTGAAAGTCCCTTTGCTCAAGGAACAAGAGGGCTCCTTCCGCTCTGTCTCCCAGCCTGCGGCTCCCCGGGGAGCCCTGCTCCTCGCAAGCAGGAGCGCCAGCTTGTGCTGAAGGTCACGCTGCAGAAAAGCCATTAAAAATCCGTATTACAATGTAGTCTGGCATTAACCACGTTGGAAACTGAATCTTGGTTTTTGCAGAACCAGTCCAGAAACAAGAGCAATGTTGTGCAGCCGGTCAGCGCAATTAAACACACCATTCGGGGCTGGTGACGGCTGGGAAAGGGTCTGCAGAGCCAGCAGCGGTGGCGAGGGGCTAAGCGGTGGAGGACGCCGTGCTCTGCACGTGGCTGCTCCAGCACCGAGACGGAGAACTTGGTAAAACGATTCTGGGCTGGAAATTATCACTTTCTCAGAGAACTTTTGCTCTGGTCGGCAGCTCGCAAGCAAAAAAGCAAAACCTTGGGAAGTTGGGAATATCTGTTCTCTGATGTTTAGGGGCTCTTTGCTTAGCTGTCTGATGTCTCTCTCGTCTTGGCTGGAGGTGCTGGTGGCTCCAGGTGAGCTCGGAGGGGCCGCGACACCTTGTTGTCGTGGGGTTTTGCGCACAGGCTACGTCCCTTGACCTCGCTGTGCCGGTGGTCCTGCTATCCCGTTGCCAGTCCTCGCCTCCCTCCCTTTCCTCACCCCTGCTCACGGGGGCGCAGGCGGCAGCTTCCACCTGCTCATCCAATTCCAGCACCTCAAGCCAGCTGCATTTGCTGAGCCTGGTCTGCCCTGCCGGAGCTGGGTTACTAACGCCACCGCCATCGGCCACGCGTTCCCAGCAGCCTCGGGCGCTTTGTGGTGCTGGTGTTTCAAAGCCCTGCCTCTTTCTGCCGAGCTCTGACAGCAGCCGCTCCTCCGTCCCGCTGAAGGGCTGGGTGGGGAATGCGGCGATTTGCCTTCGCGTTGTTTCTGCAGCTCCCCGCGAGCCTGGAGGAAGGGGCCGCTGTGGGGCCGCTGCTTTTATTGCTGCTTTGCTGGCCGTGGCATCAAAGAGAATAGCAGAGAAATTGTGGCTGGAGACAATTAAGGGTAGCGTGCCCCTGGGGTTTGTACCAGATCCAGGACTATGCCATGCAGTCATTAACAGTCTAGGAGAGCAATAAGCTGTGAAGGAACAAAATTTGCAGATGACACACGGCTGTTTAGAATAGGCAAGTTTAGAGAAGGTAGAGAAATTTTAAGGACATCTACCGAAGCCTGGCGAACAAGCGCCTGGCCTGGAGATGACAGTCGGTTTGCCCAAAATGGTGAACAGGGCTTGCAGTTATCTGAGCTATTTACAGGCATTTCTGTGTTCTGACTTAACCCTATCAGCTCAGGAAGCATATATATACGTTTATGTTAGAGAAAACGCCTACACCTATAATCCAAAATGCCAAGAAATCTAGTACTCTCTAAAGCATATGGCAGGGGAAAAAAAAAAACCAAAACTGGAAATATGATGTTTTAATGCAATGGCTTATTCTCACCCAGAAATGTGTTGAGTTCTGACTGAGAGAAAGATGCAGGAGAAATAAAAATGATAGTAATACTTCCCTGAATAGAATATAATTGCTCTGTGAAATTCCCTGCAACGAGTTACTTCTGATTTCAAAGTGCTTGGCAGAATTCATAGAAAAACAGATGAGAAGATACCTTCTTGGGCTCACAGGTCAGTCTGCCGTGCTCACCAGCACCTTTGGCACAAAGGCTTTTGTGGGGTATTTTCTGCCTGGTGTTGAGAGTCTCTGCTTAAGATAAATTGCATAAAGAATATGAACCCTTGTTCATCAGGCTAAAAGGCTCACCTTGTGCTTACGGGACTCCAGAAGAAGTTTCCCTGATTTCACCAATATCCATTTCGGGACCGTGTGCCTGGCGCCGCTAAAGCAGCTGGCAGCGTCCCTGCGCGGTGCCGAGCTGGGGCGCGGGCTGCTCTGCACCGCCCTTGCTTTCCTCTAGCTAATGTGCTCACTGGGGTAGCTGAAAAGATACTCCCGAGGCTGACGGATAATGCGGGAATTCCAGGACATCTTCTGGTCCAAGCCCCCTCTTTGGGCCAGGTCGGTTCTTTGCTCTGGTCTCGGTTCGGTAAGTTCCAAAGCCTAGCCCCGGGTCATCGCGTTGTGCCTGGCTGCGAACTTTGCAGCCTGGGATCTCAGTGCTGGGGTAGAGAAATGGGAAGGGAACGCTGGAAAGGAGACCGGCAAACTGGAGAATTGCAA
>VWZR01001041.1:43399-66231 GCA_013397025.1 Oceanodroma tethys | reverse complement strand
CCCCCAGCTGGGGCGTTGCCCCGCCCCCCCCCCCCAGCCACCGTGCCCCCGGTTAAACCTCCAGCACGGCGTCTCCCCAGCGTGCCAGGGGGTGAGTTACCAGCTGGCAAGATTCATGGCACCGCTGCTCCCCCCGATAACTAATAATTCCCGAGCAACATTCGGCATTGCAATTTATTCCGGTTGTAAAACACAGGGGAGGTAAATCACAGAGAGTATAATCATTTATTTTCTTTCTTATAAATCAAGCCACATCTAAAAACTTGTCCTCTGCCTTCCCAGATGGACTGTTTCACCTTGGGGGCGGGCAGGCGGACGGGAAAGAAAAGGGGTGAACTTTGGCGTGTGCCGACACGGGGGCCTGGTGGCAGCTAAAGGCAGGGCAAATCTGCTGGGGGGCTATCTGAATTTTTAGCAAGCTTCCCCAGCCCACCGGCCGCTCCGCAGCAGGCTTAACGCTCCAGGTCCCGGCATGGTCGGTGCGATTTACTTTCTCCCTGCCTTGCAGCAATCGCCTTTCGCGGTTTCTGGTCCTTTTATGCCCCAGGTTGCAGAGAGGGACCCGGAGACTCGCGCCGGGGACACGCGGTGAGCGGGCAGCAGAGCCGAGGGCGATGCTTTGAAGAGAGCCTCGCGCTTCGCGGTTTCGCGGTCGAGGGCAGCGCAGACGCTGCTCCGAGCACGGGGCGGGGGGTCGAATCTGTGTATATGGAAATTACAGCTCGGAAAACCATTCCCCTTCTGGTGCGGGCAAGTCTCCCTGCCCCTGTCGCCGTCTGTGCCACGAAGATAATGGTTGGGACGTCGCTCGTGGGACAGGAGGGGATTAGTATGTGGGAAAGCACTCTCGGTTGGATCGGCTTGCCTTCCCTTGGAACCGATGCCGCAGCTTGCCCTGCCTTCCGCAGGGCTTTGGGAAAGCAAGCCCTCCCCGCTGGCGCAGCGCTCGGCCGGCGTTCGGCGCGATCCGGGCGCCTGCGTCTTTGCCCCGGTATTCGCGTCTCCTCCCGGCTGGGAAGGTCCCCGGGCGGGGGGAGCTCCCTCCCGGGCCGGGTGCGGAGCCCCGCGCGGTGGGAGGAGGGCTGGGGGGGGGCCAGCCCGGCCGGGCAGGCTCCCCTCGAGCCTGGCAGCCCAGCCCTGCTGATGAAATCCTCGGGCAGGAGACGGTAATGAATGGTAATTCTCCAAGCCCAGCCATTGCTCTATTTTTTCCCCTTAACAACTGAACTGATTAGAGTGAAACTTTGACTTGATTAGTGATTATTGTCTCGGTATGGCGGTTGCTTGCAGCCCTTTCATTTTCTTGGTTTGTTTTTAAAAAAAACATTGGCAGGCATTTCATCCCCTGATTTAATGCTTGGGCTCTCTGCTCCATATTCATTTCTCTCTCCCTTCTTTCCTCCCCTCGCGCTTAAAAGAATCGAATTATTGTTTTATTTTTGTTTACGTGTACAAAGCGGGGACTTGCGAGGTGTCTGTTCCCCTCGATTCGTACCACCGGAGGGAAAATGGGTGTGCTCCATCACGCAGGGGACAGGGACAAAGCTGCAGCAAGCCCTAATTGCAGAGTAACATGCAGGAGCAGCTCCATATTTCTTTCTCCCGGGTTCCAGCTCAGTGAACTCCTTTACTCCTCGAGCTCTAATGCATCGGAGGCTTATTCAGCATTATTTCTGTAATTATTGGCATTAGAACAATTTCTGGACATCCTGGGTGAGCTCGGAGCTGTTACTAGTTTACGATTTATTGCCTTCTTTCATCCTCCAAGGGCTCCGGCCCAGGTCGGGTCCCGTGGCTGCTGCTTCGTAGGCGGGAAACGCGCGATAGCCCCGATGCTCAGCGTCCCCGGGCTGGGACGAGGCAGGAGCCAGCCCGGACGGCGAGAGCGAGCAGCGAGGTAGGGGCAGACCAAAACGCTAAATACTCGCACCAGCGTGCGAGTGGGACGCGGCAATGGTCGTTGCAGCCGCCCGTCACACCCGGCGGAGGCGGACGGCCCGGGAGGGGACCGAGGGCTCTGCCAGCCCCCGGGCGCTCCCGTTCCCGGAGAGCCCCTCGCCAGGGGAGCTGGGCTCTGCTGGGCGCCCGGCCTGCGGCTGCCACGGCTAAAGGAGCCCCGGTCCCTGCTGGCACCGGCCCTGGCACTAAGTCACCCGCCCGCCTTGCAAACGCTGGGCTAAGGATTTATGGCGGGGACCGGCAAGATCCCAGCTCCTTCTGGGGAGGCAGCTCACGTGCCGCACATTTCAATAACAGTGACTTATTAAATAATAACTGACATTTACCTAGCTGCTTCTTGTCCTCAGAGCCCCCAAGACTTGGCAAACTTTAATTAATAGTTGTTTTAATAGTTAAATAACCTTTATAACTGCATTTCATTTATTCCGGGCCCTTCAGAAATAAAGTCATAATGATCTGAGTCAAGCGATAAAACACAACATCTGGTTTAATGTTGGCGGGTTATTTAATGAACTGAGGAACCTGGCAGAAGAACGATATATTTAGTTCTTTTTCTTCTCCTAAGAACATAGGTTTCAGGGAGAAATACCGCTTGGGTGCTCGTGTTTCACCTCCGGCTTTTGGCGCGGTGTTTTCCAGCTGCAGGTTCAGCCTCGGGGACCCCATGCGCCCGTCCCCCGAGGCAGTCGGGTGCTGGGGAGCCCTGCTGTAGCCGGCGTGTCCGGGGACGCAGCGGTGGAAGCGCCGTTGATTTATCTCTGGGTGCAGTCTTTGCCATCTGTTTTTATATCGCTCTCGGCACAAGATGAGTAGTTCCCATATAGCGCGCGCGCGCGCTTCACAGACCGTGGAGTTCCTGCGTCTGCGGAATTTATGATAAGGCAGGCAATTGCCTCGGCGCATCCTTCACGCGAGCGGGGTCCGGGACAAGCTGTGCCGCCTCCGGATGTCCCCGTCCCTTCGGGAGGCGGCCCAGCAGCCCCTCGCACCCGCCGTAGCACCAAGGAGGCTCCCACCTCCTCCCGGCTGGCTTGGAGCAAGCCCCGTCCCCGGGTCCCCAGCTCACCCCGGCTTGCTTCAGCCCCGCGCTACCCGCTCTCCCTCAGACTTCTGGCTTGGGTCTCCTCGTCTTTCTCAGCCGCCTTTTAAGAGTTTCCTGACTAACGTTGCTTGCCGCAGCTCCCACGCCGCGGCTCCCACAGCGCCGTCTGCACGACACAATTAGCTTCCTCGGGCGTATTTCGGGTACGCGTGCTTCCCCCCGCAACGTTACCTATTAATTGCGCTGAGAAAACATTCCAGAAATTTACTTCTGCCATTTGAGCTATATTCGTGTTTATTTCCATAACTCTTTGATGCAATATTTGTCTTTGCCTGAGATAGTTTGCCAAAAGGAAAGGGAGAAGGAGGAGAAGCATATGAGGGATTTGGATTACCTCACATCTGCCTTCCTTTAAGCAGCCCATATGGGAAAACATATTCTTCTGCACAGAATTTGTTAAAGGTTTTGTAAAACGCATTGCATACACATTCAACACAGAACCTAGCAATATTTATATTTAAAATGGGTCCAAACAGATCCATTTGGAGAGCGTTTGGAAGACATAGGGTGGCAGTGCACATTGCGAATGTAATAGTCTCGTTAGCTGGCTCAGCTTGTGGGATCGGCTCGCGCCGTAGGTTTGATGGGAGGAGAGGAAGCTACCCAGCCTGTTAACTAGAAAAATCATAATGTATGCAATGTTATGAGCAGATTTCATCCATGAAGCTCAGAAAAGGCGACGTTATCCATGGTGCCTCCAGGACAGAGTATCTGACTAAACGGGAATCGACGTCAGTGGATACTTCGTCTATTCCCTTTGTGTTGGTGTAAATCACGAGGGAGGTTGCAAACCCCTCGTTCCTGTCGGGGCGCAGTTACTCACAGGGATAGTCCCCTCGACTTCCTTGCAATAACTCAGGGAAGTTGTGATTCATGGGCTGGCCCCAGCAGATCGCTCCCGTGGGGTGAGAGCGGGAGCGGGCCCCGGATCCAGCCCCTCTGTGCTGCCCGAAACGGCTGGTGCAAGCCCGGAGCAGCTCCTCCAGGGCTGGCTCGGAGGCGAAGCCGGTGGAAAGGAGAGCGGAGGCTGATCTCCCCGCTCGGCCACGGAAAGAGCAGAGTCGTGGACATCTGTGCCGCGATTTCAGTGGGGCTGTTGGTCCAGCTATTGGCTTATTTCATAGGAATGTGATTTAAAACCCTGTTACTCTCTCCCCCAGCCCCTGTGCGTTTCGTTCAACGTGCAGCCCCAGCGCCTAAGCGAGGCTGGATGGATGCAGAGGTCCTGCAGGTAGCAGGTAAAAGCGGAGGCTGACGAGCGCTAATCACATCCCATTAGCTGGTTTCAGACTTCGCTGGGTTTTGTTTGGTCTGGTTTATCTGAACCTTTATTAGATAAGCTTGAATTGGCAACAGGGTGTATGATGCAATAGCCTACGTGATCCCCATCCGAAAAGGCGGGAGGGCAGCTCCCCGGCCCTGCAGCCGTCCGTCCTTCTGGGCGCGCACAGCCAGCCCTGCCTGCCTGCCTGCAGATAATTTTATTTAATCTTGGCAATCTTCCGCTATATACTTAAGTAAACAAAGATCAAGCCACTCGCAACCTTAATTAGGCTACACATAAATAATAGATTACTGGATTAGCCAGGAGTAGACGTGAGAGAGTAACAATAACAACACAAGAAGCCCGCTACCAGTGTTTTCCTCGCAGCGTAACCCCGCGGACCCTCCCTCTCCCCTGCCCCTTCCCACCCCGCGCGTCTCCTTTGCTCGCTTGCGAAACGGCGGGACCGAGCTGAGCGTTGCAGAGCAACAGGAGGACGGGCTGCATGGGGAGGGGGTGGCCGCTCCGGCAGCACCTCGGCAGGAGAGGGGAGGTGAAAGCACCGCGCCGTTCCCTCGGGATCTGCGTGTGTCCTGCTCCGCCGTGGCTCGTTGAAGTTCAGCCATGGCCATGTCTATGGCGAGTCTCGCAAAGGGCAGGCTAACACTCAAGGAGACCCTCTGGGTCCCGGGCAAAGATCTTGTTTGCTTCCACCAGACCCCACGGGCCCTCGTCGTGCAGCGTCCTGGAAAGCCCAGCAGCTCTCCAGCAGATGCAATTTCTGCCGCGGGTCTTGGTTTGCCGAGGCGGCAGTGGTTTGGAGACGTCGACTTGCTTTGGGCGGAGCGTTGGCCATTGGAGAGGACAAAGGAAGGGAGCCCAGAGCTCCCCGCGGCATCGACTGCGGGCAGAATTGATCGCGTCCCCGGGTGCGTTACTCACCGGCACCTTCTGTCCTTCAATGATGGAGCGCTTCAGCCCCGTCAAAAATAACTCCCTGGCTGCGGTAGTTCATCCTGGATCAGCAGTCCGTGTGGTCTCTATCTATCAACGCGTGTCCTGCTCTAATGATGTGATAGCTGTGAAAAGTTGAGCTATTTACACAAGGTCACTTTATTAGTAGGGAAATCGCTCTTATGATAAATGAGCGCTCCGCAGCCTGTCACGGGCGCTCTCCCGTCCCGCTCAGCCCTGCTGCCACTCAGCTCGGCAGCCGTAGCAAAAAAACATGCCTTCGGTGAGAAAACACGGCAGAAAAATAGCGCGTTTCTCTGCTTTGTCTTTTCGTTGGCGCGGCACGGGAGGGATGGAGGGAGGGGAACATCCCAGCTCTTTACCGAGCAGAGCTGACTGCTGCTCTGGACTGCCTCGTTTCCCACTTACGGCAACATACGGTAACAGGGATACATTACCAAAAGGCACAGAATATTACAGGAAGGTATTTTGTCAGCCGATGTGCTGACACAGCACCATCTTTGTTTCTGAACCGGGAGTGGTGTATGAATTATCTCAACCTAAAGCCTGAAATATATGTTATAGGCGTATCTTTCTGTGTTTTATTTGGGCTGTAAAGTGACACCTTATTACTTCCTCCTCCTGGGCATCCTTTAAGGAATCTAGATTCGAAAGTGAAATATTTATTATATTTCGGGCGCTTAACCATGGAAGGAGAGGAGGAGGGATATGCAAATTTGCAAGACCGTTAAAAACCAAGGTCTCCTCTCTGTTAAGAAGCAGCGTGCATCTGCTGAGGCACCGAATGCCTGCCCCTGAAAGGGATTTGATGGGGATGTGGGGAGTGGGGCTCTCCCTGGGAAACTACCCAGTTCTCCCTCCTCTCCCGCTCTGTCTGTACAGCCCAGGGTGACTTTTGGTGTGAGGTGCAAAACCCTACGAGAAGGGTAAGGCCCCTCCGGCAGCCGGGGAGGCAGGAGCCCGGCGCGCCTGCGCGGTGGATGCGGCAGCAGGAGCCGCTGCCCCCCGCGCGTCCCACGGCTTCCCCTGGAGATGCGGTGACGACATCTCCTGCGTCAACGCATCCTGCGGCCCAAGGCGCTGCGGAGAAACGCTACGAATTGGGAGTTGGAGGTGTGTCTAATTGTTTTCAGTCGTCTTCGGTCTGGTCAATGCAGCGGTTTGGAAAAACGTAGAAGAAAATATTTTTCCGGCAAATAAACTGGTCATCTGTAAACGAAGAGATAAAGCCAGGTTTATCCACATAGGTAGGTGCAATCAAAAGTTGTCAGCAGCTCCCCGCTGACTGAACTCCGAGTTTCAAAACCACAGTGGAGAAAAAGGGCTGCAGCTGCAGTTGTATCAAGATGAGCCCTGGCTTCATTAGAATGAATGCCATTTGTTTAAAAATAGAAATAGTCTGCCATCTTCCAGCAGCAAAAATGAAGCGAGCTATTAAAGGATTATGATTCTGTGACTTCAGACCTATTGTAGTCTTAATATTTCATGGTGCATTGACACAGAGTACATAATATGCTGAACAGCACTGTTGGCTTCAGCTGTTGCAAACAGTATGGTGCAGAAATAATCGAACTAAAAAGAAATTACAGCTATTCGGGCAGGTGGCAACTCTGCTTTGTAGATGTGAGGTTGCAGGTGCCGAGTCAAACATGCACTTTAAAAAAAAAAAAAAAATCACTGCTTTTGATGCTGGAAAGATTTTTGGTGGATTCTCCTTTTGCCGGCACTGCGACACCCGTGGAGGGAGATCCGGTTTGTCAGCATTGCGTAAAGGCAAAGAGGATGGAAAACGAGGCCTTGCCTGTGTGGGGAATTGCGTTCGGCTCAGGCAAGCTGGTGTGAATCTCTGTTTATGCTTTTAAGTCTCAGATGTATCATCCAGTTACCACAGCTTAACAAGTCGCTGTTTGTCAGCTGTGCTGCAACCAACAGTGGGCACGCTCGTAACCCAGCGGAGAGGTGGCATAAAGCACAGTGGGTCGCGCCTTTCGTCTCTTCTAATTTCAGTTCTTTTAGCCCAAACTAGTTCCTGATCATTAAAGAAAACCCAAACGAGGCTAGTTTCCAGCAAAATAGCTGTCTGCACAGAGTCATCTTGCGTCTTCACTGAGTCCTATTTTAAGTCAAGCTGGCTAAGCGTGTGCAGGCGATTCCTTGGATATCGCACGTCGCTGGGAAAATCCCTCCTGTGGTCTTGCCTGGCCACCTTGGTGAGACCCCGGCCCGTGCAGAGGTGTCGGGGAGACGCCGCGGAGCGGAGGGACCCCTCGGGTCGCCTAACGAAGGCTGCCCCAGTACAAGAGAAGTGAGTAACGATAGCGGCGACGCGTTGGACACGTCTACAGTGTCCTATGGCTCGAGGGATTAGAAATGCGGGTCTTGCTGCTACTAACGATGGGGCTTGGCGTCCGTATCGTTTCCACCCCTGTCCCTGCACTCCTCCTGCACCAGCTAACCTGGTCCTCCAGCTGCCCGCGCAACCGACCTTGGGACATAAACCTCCGCTGCAGCGTTTTCAGGAATTACCGTCGTATCCGACCGTTCCATCACCCCCTGGCCCGACTCTGCACCCCAGCCCGCTGGGCAGCGCTTCTGCTCGGCGGCAGCTGATGCTGGCCACCCTTGGGACAGCGTGCCGGGTCAGATGGACCTCGGGTCCCCGTCGGTCCGGCGCTCGCTGCCTTCCGCTCTGGCTTTGATCCGTTCATGTTAAGCAAAACATAAGAGCGGGAGAAGAAGTGCTGCAGCAGTATTGAAATGTTTTAGCGCTGCTGGATTGCGGCGTGGCAATATTTCATTCCGAAATAGATTTTTCACTTGAAATTTGTTAAATGGTGGATGTCAGCCGGGAAACTCAATGTCTTGATCACTGGCAAGCGCCTGTTGGAAGGGGAACTGTTTTCACAGCGAATTTTGAAGAGTCTGATTTCCAGCTCGGAACAAAGACACGTTTCAGCGTGGGAGCATTGCTCCTAACGCCTGTCCATACTAGAACTCTCTGTGCTAAAGGCAAGAGGCCTTTTTACCCCCCCACACCTTGAGGGATGTGAAACCACGTTGAATTTCTCTGGTCCCTAAACACCCTAATGAGATGCCATTAATTTCTGAGGAAACGCTAGTGCTGGTTATAATAAATCAGTCTTTGCTGGATGAGGTGTTACTATATGTGTGTATATATATATGTATATGTAAATAAGAATAGATAAATAATATATGTATCACATGTAATATATAATACACATACTCATGTATGTATAAAATGTTTTCCCTGTGAACTTAGCTCATGTAGCGATGAAGGGGGTTACCCACCGCCCGGATTTGAAGGGAGCAGTCTATAACCTAGAAAGACCGAGCTCTTTAGAGCTTCTGGCTCGTCTCAGGGATGGATGAAATACTGATACCGGCAGAGCAGGCCCCCAGCCCTTCCTCCTGGAGGGCCGGCACGGCTCCGGCGTGCGCGTGTGGAGCAGGCGTTTGCAGCCATCGCGGGTACCTGTGTTGCGGCAGCACCCGAGGGTCCCGGTCCAAGAGCACGACCCCAGAGCATCCCGTGCCAGGCAACGTGCATCGGCCTGCGCTCCTTTGCTTCTCCAAAGCAGAGGCTGAACTGATGTGTTTGGGAGTGTTTGCGTTTCGATCAAATGGAAATTTTCTGGTTTTCTGAAGAATTTTCGGCTGGCTCTGACCGTTTGCCTCCCCCCCGAGCGAAGCAATTTCACAGCAAATCCATCGTTGCAGCAGTTGCTTGGCACCGTCCCCGCTCCGGCTTCTGGCAGCCCTCGTCGTCCCTGCCTCTGCCAACGCCGCGCGAGACCGGTCCTCTGCTCTGAGCCGATTTCTTTCCACTGGGGGGACTGTCTTCCACTGGGACTGCCTTCCAGCAGAAGGTGAAACAACAGGAAACAAAACTTCTCAACACAAAACTTCTCAAAATGCCATTTGGAGAAAGAAACGTCCCAAAAGCGGGCACGTTGCCTATAGGGTCTGCCTGCAAAAGGCCTTGCGGGTGAGAAAGTGCGGAACCTGAACGCCGTTTTGTAGGACGTAGGAGGCAGTTGCCAGGCTCCAGCGGTAAACGACGGTGGAAGTCAACGTGGTGGAAGTCAACGCGCCTGCTTGCCCTTCAGCCAAAGGACGTTCCTGGCCCCTTTGCAATCTTAATAGATCTGCTGCGTGGCAATCTCGTGTTGCTATTTTGCAATTAAAAATCAAAAATAAAATGCAACTCCTATAGAAACCCGACGAAGCTATTACTGAAATGCAGCCAGCTGTGGCAGGAAACACATTGGCTGCTTAATCTACATCCAAAACCTCCGCATGGCAATTTTGAAGCAGCGGCAAAGAATTGGGTATTCTCTTTGTATGGGTGACAAAACAAATGCAGAGGCTCGGGGGGTAATTCAAGCGACTGGAATGTACCACACCTTCAGGGTCGGCATTAGGTTTTTCTAAAAAACGAGAGGATGGTGGGATCACCTGCCGGCGTGGGGACCCTGGCGCTCTCTCTCATTTCTGCAGCCTGTGTGCAACCCCTTTGAATAGCTGGGGCAGCGTTTCAGTACCGGCAGAGAACAAGCAATGGTTCCTAACGGTGAGCTGCGTGAGGATGCTCCTCGTGTGGCTCGGTCTCTCCCCCCGGCTCTCCGGGTGTCTCGGTATTGTCAGGCGGTGGAAAAGACTCTCTGCCACCGGGAGAGAGGGGGTGTCCCTCCCTCCGCCAGCCGCAGTGACGCCGCTCCCCGAAAGCGATCTCCGTGTCACTGTCGAACAGAGAACCTCTGCTTTGTGGCGTTGCTGCTCGACGTGAGGGGGGCTCTTAGGAGACGGGAAAATTGAAGGCGGTGCTTTTTTTCTTTATTTGCTGGGTAATGATACAGGCAAAGCGTGCAAGGTCTCCAGGTAACGCAAGACTCTGGATCCTCTCACGGTCAATCGCAGTCCTTAACCTTTCTCTTTTCGGCAGCGAGCGCCCTTGGGACTGTTTGCGTTTTTATTTCGAGGCTTTCTCTCTGAATGCAAACAGGCAGAGGGGGAGAGTGTCGTGCAGACACGTAACTCCTCCTGAATTCCCCTCTCTTGTGGCATCATACGGACAAAGGGGGGTTAGAAAATGGTACCATCCTGGGATCTGGCGGTTTTAAAGTTTGTGATGTAAAAATCTGCTCCCTCCACTGAAGTAATAAGTGAGATTGTTCTGCTTTACACCAGCTGACAATCTGGCTTAAAATACATCCGAGAGTTTGGTCACATGTATGTTGTCTTCTAGATGTTTGTACGTTGGTTTGTTTTTTTTTCTTTCCCAAAAGAATCCATACGAACCTCCACACGCCGCAGACGAACCGCTGCCAGCATCGGAGCTGGCTGGAGGAGCGGCAGCCGGGGCGCCCGTCTCCCCGTCGCGCCGCTCTGCCGCCGGGGCCCAGCGGTGCCGTCGCAGGCGCCGCAGCGCGCGCCTGGTGCTGAAGAGGCGGAGGGCGGGCGGGTTGGGAGCCTGCCGAGGTCCTGCCTCGGACTGCCACCAAGGGCAATCACCCCCTCTCTTTCTCCCCCGCTCTGCTCCGAAGACGCTCGCGACGCCGTATTTATCTCAATGTCATTTTCCTCGAGATGTGAGCTGGAACAAATCCGGAGCAGCTGCTCCAGCTCTAAGTGTCCTTTAGGGATCCCTTCAGCAGACACTTTGCAGGATATAATGATGACATTCTAATGAGCGCTAATGCACATGTTGTCATCTTCCTGTATTTACACTTCCCACAGGAGGCATTGTTCCGAGGAGGAAAAGCGAGCGACGGAAACTTTCCTGCAGCAACTTTGGCGTGTGAGCCGGGCTCGGCCGGGGAGCCCACCGAACGAAGAGAGCCGCGAGGCGGGAGAGCCCCAGGCTGAGAGGGCAGCGGCGGGCAGCGCTCGGAGGGACGGCCGGCCGGGAAAGGACAGCTCGCTGAGCCAAGCCCCCCTCCCTGCCCTCTGACTACACCAGGCTGTAGGAAGAAGGGGGGGGGAGGACTATTTTGGTGGACAGAGAGACGGCAGAGCCCGCGTCGCTCCGGATCTCACAAGCTTCAGCCTAATGATTGACCTGCAAGCTAGGAGCAGCGTGTGTTCGGCAGACGCTTGCCTCCGCTCCGCCCCGTCCCGAAAGATGATGCACGGAACATATTCGTGGCCTTTGCGGTGGACATTTACTGGCCAGATCCTTAAACCCTGTAACGGCCCCAGCGAGCCACGCTCTCCCCTGTCTGCCACGGGACAGAGGATCCTCGAATCACAAGTGCAATCAAATCCTCCTCGTCCATGAGGGAACAACTGCAATAAGCTCTTTCCCCGGCAGGAATGTTATATACGTACCTACGGGTGCCTGTGTCTACGTATAAATAAATACAAGAGAACCGACCAAACAAAATAAGCGAAATGAAACTATATATATATATGCTTGGTATTTCATAATATAAGCAGCTGAAATGGATAAGGTCGCCACTTTGTCTTCTGCTTACTGATCTTATCGGGAGAAGATTGTATCAAATAAATAATACCTCAGAAGATTTCTCTCTTCATCTCTCCGCGCACACGCGCGCTCCGCCCTCCCTGCTACATTACCCAAATCGGGAGTGAGGATCCAGCCGCTATGATAAGTAGTAATAAATGGCTCTGCTTGTCTGTGGAAATTTCGCTGGCAAATTTCCGAATCAGATTAAAAAGTAAATTAGATTTCTTCTGGAGAGTTATTTTCAAGGGTTTTGTCTGCTGATGTTCCTGTGCAAGATTGCAGCTTTGCCGAGGGGGGAAGAGAACAAAAGGGGAGGATAAAGAATCGAGGTTGCAATTATCCGGCTGAACAAGGTTCTCCGGTGGAAGGCACCTAATCAGGAAAGTCTCAAACTTGCTTAAAATACAAGGTGTAATACAAAAGTTATTTATAATCTGCCTCACCTGCTCAGATAAAACTGTTTCTAAAGGCAGGCAATTGCAGGAGACAAGCTGTAAAACGGAACAAATGGAATCAAATCAGGTATTAATAACAGCGGAATGAAATAATAACAAAAGAGGGTCTTCTAGCAGAGCACAACTTCTGTTTTACAGCAAGCGCAGCTGGAGCAGGGCGAGACAGAAGCACCGCCAGCTGGGGGACGTGAGGGGGACAAGGGAGATGGGGGTGCCGGAGGTGCCTTAGCCCCTCAGCCTGGTGAGGAAGGCGGCGGGGCCCCAGGTGCTTGCGGGTGAGTAACGAGGCACCGCTAACGAGGTGAGCGATGAGGCAGGTGAAGTTACTTATGTCCTGCCAGTGGGCAGTACCCCAGCCCACCAGAGCTGCTGCAACGTGGTGCTCGCCCAGAGCCTTCGCCTGGGACCCCGGGTGAGTCTCTTGGTCTTTATTTCTCCATTCGTGCAGCAGAAATGTTATTTTCTTGGATGTTCACTGTTTGCCTTTAGTCCACCTGCCCACAGACCCTAGCACCGTCTGTGGTTGACCTTGCTTAGAAGTTCAGGGAGCGACTGTAGAAGAAATAAGGTAGAGAAGATGTTGGCTGTAGAGCTGAGATGGTTTTTGCCCGTGTCCAGGAGCTCTTGCTCCAGCTAGACCTGCAGGTAATTAAGTCCTGTGGCCTCGTGAAAGCTGGTCGCGCAGGTATTACTCCAGTCTCGCGTGTCTCCGTGCTTTACAGCGTGCTCTACGCCCATGGAAGGCAAAGTCGCCGCTGAGAAACGCAGCGGGACCGAAGCTGGGAGCGTGTATTTACCCCCAAATGTTTCTAAAGCCGTTTGCCCTACACGGACCGGCTTGTATTGCACTTAGCTGTTAGGGGAAAGAGATTCATTTGCTGGGTTTGGCACACTACAGCATACCGGTTTGACAGGGCAGCTGGTTTCGCATTGCTTATAAATGCCGCCTGGGCAGGTGGCTGCTTCAGGCCTTCCTTCGGAGGTGCGTGTTTTGGTGGGCTGGAACTTTTTGCACACAAACAACCCTTCTGGGTTTGTAAGCGAGGTCTGGGGGAATAGGCTTGCTGATCTCGCCTGTAGCCTGTGCTCCTAAACGGCTCGGGTGCATCGAAAACCTGCGCTGAATAAAGCAAGCGATTCCTCCTCCCGCTCCTTGCACCGCGCAGCCCCGCGAGGAGCAGGCAGCAGCCGTGCCCCGGGCTGCGAGCGGTGCCGGAGCGGCCCCAGGCTGTCGGCAGGCAGCCTGCTCCAGACCCAGCCTGGCCCGGGGGCTTCTGGCAGCAGCCGAAAACTGGGGAGCAGGGCCGGCTTCCCCCTGCGCCCGTGTGCGCGTGTGGTGGCCGCTTCCAACGTCCCCCGCGACGCACGGAGCAAACCGGGCCGTGGTGGGCGTCGGGCAGCTGGCTGGGACCACGCTGCTGGGTGGGGGTCTCTCGTTCCCCCTGAAGACTTACTGTCTGATTTTCTGCTTTTGCGACGCTACCACGCAAATGGTCAAACCGCGTTAAATTCACGAAAACGCTTTAAACAAAACGGGCACCGCGGGCGGCTTCTGGCCAGCGCGGGTGGACAGGGCAGCACTGGGAGGCGATGCGGGGTGCGCACGGGTCTCTGCACGTACCGGGCTCTCCCGGGGATGCTGCGCCACAGCCGGCATCCGCCGCCGTGCCGGCTGCCTTACCTCCGGCTCCTGCCGGTGGTTCTGCCCTTCATTTTGTAGGTGTCCGGGTAGCTGAGTTTTCAGGCACCGAGCAGCTGCCCGGCTGACACGAGTGACGCACTCGGCCCGTGTGGGCTGACTCCTGTAATTGGGGTCAATCACAGAAAAAACCCTGTCACAGCAGAAAGTGCTTCTCCGCTGCCGGGGCTGGCGCAGACAGCGGCGCTCCAGGGACGGGGAAAGAGCCGCGGCGCCCTCCCTGCCCTCTCTCTGCCTCTCCTCGCCTGGGTTCTCTTCGCGTAGCTCCTCTCTGCTCCCTCTCTCCTTTGCCCTGGTGCTGGTTGCCAGATCTGCTCCCCTCCTCGCCTTCCCTCCTGGAGGGCTCACCTGGGCTGTTCCCGGGGCTCTTGCTGCCTCTTCCCCCCGGGAAGAGCCATAACCACGTCGCCGGCTGCCCAGTCGTGCAGCAAGGGAGCGGCCTCGCTCCCTCGTCGGCACCAGGGAGGTCCCTGGGCTCCCTTGCTGGGGGGAGAAGGTATCCTCGCTCCCTGCATCATCTAGCGTCTCTGAAGGTCCTCTTGGCTTAGCTCCTCTGACGCGTTATTACACGGCCCCTGAGTGGTGGCGTTCACCAGAACACGCTCCTGCCTCCCCCACGGGTCGGTGGAGAGGGCTGGGGGCTACGTAGTGGTGGCGATTGGTTCTTATTGCAAAAACTGCAAAAAAACCCGCAGCCGATAGAGGCGTTCCAGCATGTGGAGCCCTCGCTGGGAGCCAGGGCGCAGTGCCCGCTGCTGAGGATGACCGGCCGTCAGAGCTGGGCTGTCCCCCTCGCCTTGCCCCTCCTTCCCAAGCCACCGCGCGGTGGGACCCGCACCCAGACACCTTCCAAGCCGCGACAAAAATAAGGCAGCGATCTGCCAAAGGCAGGAGCAGTCTCCTCGCCTCTTGCCCGGGGAACGCCGAGGCTAACAGCCAGGCGGGAGATCTGCAGCCGCCTGGAAACCAGAGCACCCTTTTGCTCTGCTGTCCCCCCTCGCGTCCCCCGTCTGTCGGGGTGAGCAGCGGTTCTAAGCTCACGAGCCGCAGGGAGAGCTCGGGGGGAGAGGCTCCGTTTTCTGGGGCGGTGCTGTTGAAATAAATAAATAAACATATAGATCATTCCCGCTCCTTTTTGCTAACCCTGCCAGTCAGTGACAAAGGAGCAAGGGACCTTTCATGGAGATAAATACAGTGCAAGGGGGTAATTAAAGTGACTGATTTCTCCGCGGCAGGAGCTTTCCAAGGCTCAGCTTCCCGCGGCGTCCTTGTGTTCGAGCAGGGAGAGGAGCGAGAGGTGCCAGCGTGTTTCAGAGCAGCACGGGTCGGGGACGGCCGCCTCCGAGGGGACCTCGCCTCTCCAGTAACCTCTCATCGGGGGCGCTTAGAAAGCCCAGGAGGTCTGCAAGCGGCCGTCTAAACCCACAAATAATAACAATCTCGTTTCCCTGCTAGGTTGCATCAGCAAGACCTTTCCCATCTCCTTTCTCCCCTTCTTTGCCACAAAAATAGCACGGGGGAAAGGTTCCCAGCTCTCAGTTGGCTTGCAGGCTTTTGCCCTGAGCTGTTTCCGTGCTCTCCAAAACGTGGGAGTCGGGAGCTGTCCCGGCCGTAGCAGGGCTGACAAAACCTACTTAGGAAGCGAGAGGTGGAACCGCGCAGCTCGGGATTTTCAGCAAAGAGGGTTTTGCAAATCCGCGAGGAGAAAAGACGACCCTGGTAAGGGCAGACGGAGCAGGACGGCCTTTCAGGGCTGCCAGCGTACGCTGAACAGCCACGGCTGCAAACAGCAGCTTCTCCTCTGGAGCAGCCGGGGCGCGGGATGGAGGGGACCCCGGTCGGAGCCGCCGCAGCCCACCAGATCTTGGTGTGTTCCCCAACACGTTCCGCTTCTTTCTAGTATTCCTTTGTCTCTGCGCCGCTTCGTTACGGACCTTCCCTCACTTATCGTAGGAGAAAGTGTGTCTTGCCTTGTTTACGAACGATAAATGGTTTATATACTGCGTGTTAATCGTTACCCTGCACCTTTAATCCAAAGCGTTATCCAGAGCTGCAACTGGGGGCTCAATTAGATTTCTTGTTTGTAGCAATAATACCCTTTTAATATGCTAAATGAGAAAGCAAATGAACCTTCTTTACGCTTGTGAGTTTTTAAAAACATCTCTTCTTTAGCAGTTGAGGGTCGCTCTTTTGGCAGATTGATGCCGAACTACCAGGTCCCCGTTCGTTGCCCGGGGTCAGCGGTGCTGCTGGCGCCGCATATTAAAAAGCGCTGGCTGGGACCGGGGACAGCCACGCCGGTAGGTGGGAGAGAGCTCGGACGCGCGCGGGGCTTCGCTCCTCGGGGTCCTGTCTGCGGGGTCCCCTCGGTTGTCCCCCAAGTCCACAGCCATCGCCGAGCCCATCCAGATCCCAGGCTTCGATAAGGCTTTTTCTGTTGCTCGGCAGCAGACATGTCTCTTCTGATGCTATCGCGCGTTCTTCTCTCTTTTCTTCTTTGCTCTTCCTAGGAGCTTGTGTCCCGGTGATCTATGAGTTGTTTGGAGAAGCAGCAAACACTACTTATGCATTATATACATGTCTTGTCTGTTCCACTTGATAATGCCATTCTTTAATATGCTCAGCGGTAGCTTTTTGGCTGGCTCTTCCCCCTGCTCCCCTAAAGCCTGCCTGGCACGCACCGAGGCCTTTTTATTCTTCAAATAATTTAGGGGATTTTATATCTAACTTTGTTTTCCAAGATCCTTACGCACAGAGAAGAAGAAACCAAACAAAGCCGCAATCAGCCTCGGTAGCCTGGAGCGTTTCTGTTCCTTTCCTTGCAAAGGCGTAGCGGCTCCGAGGTTTGCTGGGAGATGAAAGAAGAGAAGGCGAGGGCAGATTAGCAGATCTGAAAGCGAACGCGGGGCTGCGGCGAGGCGACGCCGATGCCTTCGCCCAGATGCGCGGGCAGCGCGGCTGCCTGCGGCAGGACCGGTGGCTGCGCACCTTCGCTTGCCGTCCCGGGTGCTTGTGTCCCGGCGGGGGTGCGGACGGGGGGGCAACTGCCTTTCCTCTGCCTTTGGTGTCGAGGCTGTCCTTCGTATGGCCAGTATATATGTGTGTGTTTGTGTGTGTGTATATACAGGTATAGCGGTGCTGCGTCACGGCCAGTCACCGGCACCACCGAGGCAGCAGGGGAGGGGGGGGAGCACCGCAGCCCCCCCTCTTTTTGACAGCAGCCACGAGCCGGCCGGGCCCCGTTCTGCCGGAGCCCGGGGGGGCCTCTGGTTTCCGATCGGGCTGCCGAGATGCGGCGTGATTGCTAAACGCCCAGGATGACATGGGCTCTCTCGGAGATGGAGAGTCATTTAAAGAAAGGGGAAAAAAGCTTTCTCAGTCCTCTTTTTCCAGCTGAGAGGAGAGGATCTGGCATCGCTAGTCTGATTAATGAAAATCGCTCTGACCTCTCGTGTTGATAGTGTCAGCTCTCCGAAGCCACGGGAATCGTGGCCTCATCCCCAAACTCGGTTATTTTACCTGTCCTCTCTCCAGAAACGCTAAATAAAGCACTCGATGTACTGTATTCAAGGGTCTCTGGCTTAGCTTGGCGCACGATGACAGCGTGTTCTTTTTGATTCCCGCGCAAAAACTCCCACTATTTCTTGCCTTCTGTTTGCTCGCCTCCTGCATTTTGCAGAGAGGGGCGCGTGTGCGCCTTCTCGCGCCGGTCTGGCTGGGTGAATGCCAAACAGGCTCTGCAGGAGGCGATGCCGCCAGGCTGGGTCAGCCGCCCCCGCCAGGAAGGGCAGGGGGGGATTCCCCGCTGCTGGCTCCGGCCCCGGCGCTGAGGCTGCGGAATAAGCCCTGCCTCCCTCCCCACACGCCGTCCTCCTCTCGCCTTGATGACGAGTGGGAGAGGAAAGAAGTACATGATGGATAAGCTTTAAAAAGCAGTCCAGGGTCACAGCTTTGTCTACAAAAAGTAAATAATGCGAAGAGCAGAGACCCATCTCCCGGCTGGCACACGCGATGAGCGGAGAGCGTGCCCTGCCTTGCGATGGAGAGCTCAGCTCCCTCAGGGCCTCGGACCCACCGGGAAGCGAGAGACCCGGGGGCGAGTCTCTCCTGTGCACAGCCCGGGGCAGCGAGATAGTCTCGGTGTAGGGAACCGCGAAGGGGAACAGCTTTGATGCTGTAGAGGTGTTTGCCGCTTGCAGAGTATTTCTTCCTTTTTTGTTTCCAGCTGGCAAACAGCTCTCTGATGTCTTATTCTGAAGGGCTCCGTATGGAAAACTTCCCCAACTCTGAGCAGTCGCTGCTGCGTGAATAACTGATGGGGGGGAAGCACTGAAAGGTTTGGCGAAGGGAGGCACGCCGGTCGAAGCAGGTATCGCTGGGTGCGATAACGGGTGTGCTGGGACAGCATCCCTCCCTCCCGGGAGGAGAGCTCCGCAGCATCCCGACCGCCTGAGTCAGCAGCCGCAGAGTACAACTTGACCTTGCGTGGAAAGAGATGTCAAACAAATCTTTGTGCTCGTCACACATGGTTTGNTGAAATGTTATGAGTATCTTTTAGTTACTAATGCCTTCCCCTCCCAACGGCTGCGTTTCTGCAGTGGAAATTGGCAGCAATCAGGCTCACAAGTGTTGGGAGGAGATTTACTTGGACAGATGAAAGAAAACCATTTTCTTCTAAATGCCGGTGCCCACAGCAAGATAATCTGGCTTTCTCTGACTATGCATACGGCTGGAGATGTGCACGCAGCTCCTTTGCCCGTAAAATATAGCTGCTTGGGTAGGGGAGGAGCCCGCCGTAGCCATCCTCGGCTCGCCGAGGCCGACGGAGGTGATGTTTTCATCTGGCGATAATGAAAAGCTCCTATCTGGTTTCTTCATTTGGGCCGGCGTTCAGCGCAGGGTTTTGATCAACAAAATGATGCTGTTTGGGACTTCTTGCCTTTTGTTTTGAAGTAGGAGTGTGAGGAGGTGGGGAGGGGAGCACCGAAAGCCTGTGAAGATCCAACCAACCGNGACACACACACACGCGCGCGCGCGGTTCCCAGCAAATCAATCTCTTGCTTTGGCTTGGCCGCTTGATCCCGTTCTGGGGAGGAACGTGAGGCTGAGGGTGCTGCATCCACCTCCCACCGCCTCCCCTCCGTCCTGAGAGTCCTGAGTTATAATGGGGTTACGGAGAAGCTTCACTGAGCAGCACCCCCAGGATGATGAGCCGGTCATACGAGCTCGGGCAATAACAGTTAGCGCCGTAATTATGCCTTGAAATGTCCTTGGAGAGTCTGCAGGGGCTACAGGAAAAGGAGGAGAGCGGAGAAAACGGCTCCTTGCCAGGATAACGCCTTGCATCCCCAGAAACGGCTTTGGAGGCGTGAGGGCGGGACAGGGAAGCAAGGAAATTCCGGCACGTTAGAGTTTCCCAGCGTGTCCCGCGCTCCGGGCGGGCACAGCGGGGCTCGCAGGGGTCAGCTCGTTTAACCGCTTCCCCATGTTCAACGTCTAATTCGACAAACTCCATGGCTCCGTGCCAGCCGCTCTGCTTACCTGACCTCCCCCGACCCTCTTGTTAACATCTTTCCTACCAGGTTGCTCTAACCTGGGTCCAAAAAGCTGCGGAAGCGCTTCGGACTCTGAATTATGCAGCCAAGAGGTGAGATGCGAGAGGAGCCGGGGCTGGAGGGGACCCGCCAGCGGCGGGGGGATGTTTGGGAAGGAAAGTTGATTTAGGATGGCCTGTATGCGTGGAGGTGAAAAGTGACGTGGTTTGGATGGCATATTGGTTTCCGGGTATTGCATTTTTCTCATGAATGGCCAAGGTGCCTAGCTGCTGTTGATTATTTATTTGGCACGACGGCAGTTTGGGTCCCCAGCGAGGTGTCTGCGCCGCTGTGCTCGGCTGGGATGCGGTGAGGAAACGCGCGTCCTCGGGGCTCGGCAGATGACGCGGTGCAGGGGACGTCGCCTTGCACGGTCTCACCCAGCCCGTCGCTCGCAGGGCTGGACCGCGCTGCCCGAATACGGTGCCGGTGGCTTGCAGCGCTGGTAAAGACTTCCCTCCCTCCTCCAGGACGGAGGCTGCGGAGACGGAGAGCGGTCCCTGCTCCGCAAGCTTTGCCCCCGGAGCCCCACGCAGAGGGGAAAGGATGGGCTCGCAGCAGACAGCCAAGCTGGCGAAGATCTGTCTCAGCTCCGCGCGCAGCGGCTACGGCAAAGCGCGCCTCGGCAGTCGTTATTTACGGTGCTGCCGAATCGTACGTAAACAGCGAGAAACCAAGCCCTGCTCCTCATCCACAATCATCTGCGTTTGGGTTCAAATCCTCCCCAGGCTGCTGTCTCGAGCTTCAGACGGTACACCCGGGGGGGGAAAGTGACTTTAAATATATGCATTGTACCATAAACACACATTGCTGTAGCCCCGAGCAACAGAAACGTGGCAAAATTGAGCACTCTGCGAGTGCAAGTGCTTTTCCTAAGCTGAACTTGGCCCTCCCGTGTCCCATCTCAGCCCCGACAGTTCGCTTGGCAATGTCGAGGAGTGATGGGAGATGGGTTTGTAATGGGGAGTGATGAGCTGCTGGGACACCAGGCAGTCCCACCAGCTTCAGCTGCAATATTTCCTTTACTGGGACGCATCCAGGCTATTTTCAGCAAACGATGAAATTAGAACGGTGTCAAGCGTACAAGGATAAAAGGGTGTTTTTTCTCTTGGGAACAGAAAGAGGTTAATTAAAAAGAAACGGAAGGAAAGTCTTTGTCTGTTCCTGGACCAATTCAAGCATGGGAATCTGCAGCTTTTCCTTTTGGGAGAAGCCGTCAGGGTTTTATTACCGGGCAGCGAGGTGCCAGTCGGCAGCGCAGCCTCCCAGGCGCCCCAGCCGCTCCTCCGCTGGCTTTCTGCTCCGGTGGGAACGACTCCAGATTAGTTTTCCCCCTCATGATCCGAGATGGGGACCCGGGGCCGGTGGGCAAGGGAAGGGGACGCGGCCCCGGCTGCTCCCCGTTTTCTCTGCACGCCGCGTCGCGCGCCAGCAAAAAATCCAAGAAGGAAAGCGTGCGGTTTCAGGGAGAAATGAAGCATCTCCGGGGGAAACGAGGGAAGGTGCCGGGAAACCCACGGAGCCGAGCAAAGCCTGTCGGCTCTTGCGCGACCCGGGCCCCGCGTGGCGGCATCCCCACGGCGGGCGGCTTTCCGCAGACCTTCGGCCTCGTGCGTGGTTTGGCAGCGTCGGCTGCCTCCTTCCTCCGCTGTTAGGGGCGGGGAGGGGTTTTAATAATTTTTTTTGTGCAAAGACATAATTATACTTCCCTGATTAATCTTCAGGCTGAGTCGCGTGCTCGCCATAAATCTTGGAAACAAACACGTCTATTTATATTTTAATTATCTTTCTTCTTTCCTAAAGTTCAGGTTGATTTGCGCTTCTCCTACATATTTATCAGCGGAGCGATTCTCTCCTCGCCTTTCCCGGGTGCCTTGCGGGCGAGACCAGGGCGGCTGCCTGCCAGGCGGCGGCTGCGCCGTCGCTCCCCGGTGCCAAACCCCTTTTTTAGGCTCGGAAGCGGCGCATACCTGCGGGCGCTCGGTCTCGCGCGGCCGCAGCCTTGCTGGAGGAGGCTGTTTCCAGCGGCCGCGTGAGCGGGGGGAGAGAAAAATCTGCCTCCCAGGGAGCGCGGATGCCGCGTTTCGGAGCGCCCGCTTTCCCCGGGTAACCGCTCCAGCCGCCCTTTCGTTTCCAGAGAGCCGCTGTAATTTGTAAACATTAATAACCATTATTACTATTAAAAAAGAAAGAAAGCGAGTAGCCCTGTAACTAATTACTTTAAGTGTTTTCAACGAGCCACAGTTCAGCTCCTCTATGAAGTCTCCCGCTGCGCAGACCAGATTGTCGTTATGATCGGATCTTTCCTTAGACCTATTAATTTTGCCCAGAAAAACAGCCGAACCGGCGCGGGGAGAAGGCTGCTCTGATTACCCTAATTCTCGTCAGAGACCGTTTCGTCCCCGAAGGCCGGCGCGCCGGCTCCTCCGGCCTCTCCCAGATCTGATTTTGGCCGGAGAAGGCAGGCGCCGATCGGTGATCTCGACAGATGTCGCTTCTCGCAGGCGAGGCCCCTCCAGGGTACGGAACCCCATCCGAAAAGTCAGAGGGAGTCACCAGCCCTCGCGCCGCGTTCCCCCTCTTCTGCGGCTGGACGAAAGCTGGGGCTGAGCCGCGACGTCCGTTTTGCGGCCAGGGAGGCTAAATTTTAAGACCTGCCGTTTGTTCACGATTTTTCGACTTTTTTTCCTCCTCGCGATTCCGCGGTAGCTTTCTCTGCCTCTCTACACCGCTCCTTCCACGGGGAAAGGCGCACCCCTCGCCCCGCTGCCGGCACGGGAGGGACGGAGGCTCTTCCTCTCCCGCGCAGCCAAAATACCATTACGTGGTGAAATATATTTCCATCCCCGTGCAAGTGCCCACGTGCCGCTTAAATGAAGCTTTTTAACTGAACGTTGCGGTGGCATTTCACATGGGGGAAATTGCTCCAGTATTTACTGCTATTAAATTAATTTCTCAGTAGAGGATTTTAGACTCTTGTAATTCATGAGGATATTTTAGGTCCTGTTTACTGTCTGGTGCTTAAAAAAATTGTCTCAAGCATTTGTTTGCCGAATATAATGCTGATATTACATTAGCTTTCTCTCGCAAGAGAGACAGGGGTTCATTAATGTCGATGTGGAGCTTATTGTATCGCCGAGCTCTCCAAGCAGCGGGTAATTTTTCATAGCATATGTGCGGCAATATCCAGGCACATAAGGATGAGCAGAAAATGGTTGTAGCCTGGCCCCCGTACGCACCCTGAAAGGCCGCGGCTCTGCGTAGCACCGAGGGGAGGTGCTTTAAGTCCTCTACTAT
>VWZR01001041.1:0-10277 GCA_013397025.1 Oceanodroma tethys | reverse complement strand
GCGGCTGTCATCCCCGGGGCGTTCCAGCAGGCGCCGGATGTGAAACGGGGGTATTTTCCATCTGGAAAAACTTGGGAAGGGGAAGTTGGAGCCTTCATTTTTCATTATATTCCAGCACGTTATGGCAGATCCCGTTTCCTTGTTAATTAGGCGCTGTTCATTTTCTTCACTTCATTACTTACTACCGCACCTAGAATTTATATTCATTTGGTTTAATCGTGTTCGCCTGGTTAAATTCTAAACAGTTACTCATTCAGAAAGGAAATTATTACCTCGCTCTGCCAGGACTTCCACTTTGCCTTAATTTCCCTGGAGCCTCGTTTACTTTCTTCTGCTTTTTTTCCCCTTACTAGGTCCCCTTGGGCTTGGCTGGGCGGGCGTGCGGCGTTTGTGCCGTCGTCGGCTCGCTCCGCGTGCGCCGGCTGTCCTCCAGCGCGGTGGGCCGCGCGCAGCCCCGTCCCCAGCTCAGGCGTCGCCCGGCGCAGCCTCGCACAGCCCGGGCCTGAAAAAAGGCACAGCAAGAGAAGGGGAAACTCTTCGGGATTCTCACAGGCACGCTCTTGTAAATCTGCTGTGGGTTCTTTCCCTTTTTCGTTACTATTTTACTCCCTTTTTGCTCTTCCAAGCAGCAAACTGGGAAACCAGGAAGTTCTTTTTGCTTTGGGGGGCAAAACACGTTCTTTCACTGCCTGTTTTCATTCTCAGTACGCAAGCGCTCTTTAATATTGCGGAAACTTCAACCAGTTCCGCTCACCAGTTCCAGCTTTAGAGGAGGCTCTTGGTGTTTCGCTTTTTCCTCCCCTGCTCCCTTGCTTCCCACAGCCTGGCGCAGCTGTTCGGGGCAGCGGCGGCCGTGCAAAACGATCGGAGGCAAAGTGAGCCGCTGGTCCTCCCCGGATCATCGCTTTTGCTCCTGCCCCGCGCCCCGTTCTCGGCCTGCCTCCTGGCTTCCCGCTCTTCAGCCGCGGATCCCCCGCACCTCCCCGCTCGAGGCTCTGGCTCCGCTCTCCCGTGCGGCGCAGGAGCCCGGCGGCCGCTCAGCCGGCGCGTCCCCGCCGTGCCGCCTCCGTCCCCAGCGCCGGCCGCGCCTTCCGCCCGGCCTGGCTGCGCTCCCGCTCCTCCGGTGGCTCGGCCGCCTCCGAACTTCTCCAGGCGGGCGACAGCTCGGTGGCAACGCGGCCGCTCGGTGGAAGGCGCGTGCCTGAAAATTCCCCACCGCCTGCCAGCAGGTGCCCGTAACGACACCCGGCGACGGGGAGGTGGCTCAGAGGAAGCCGCTGCAGATGACGGTGGGAGGGCGGGCTGCGCGGCGGCAGCACGCCTCGTCCCCCCCCCGACGGCCGCTGAACTCGGGGGGCTGGTGGGCAGCTGGACAGAGCGGGAGAGGAGCCGGCAGGAATAACGGCTGCGGTCGCCGCTGAGCAAACCCAGCGGCAGTTGCTGGTTTTGGTTCGCGGCTTGGGCTTTGTGTGCGGGCCCGGGGCGAGCTGGGGTCAGTCACCCCCTCCCAGGGGGGAGAGGGGGGTCGGGAGCCAGGCTGCCGTCTCTTCTCGCGCCCCCTCCGTCGCGTGGGCTGCGTCCTGCCGTCGGCAGAGCTTGCGCGGGCGAGGGGAGAGCTGAGCCGCTCGTCGCCCGAGCCCGACTCCTCCACCTGCGCCCGCCTTGCTGCCTCGGGTGCCGCCGCGGTTTCTGTCGGCGAGCGGCAGGCAGAATGCCACCCAGCCTCTTCGCTGGGAAAGGCTTTCCGCAACTCCTGGCAGGTTGCAGCAGAAGGGTAATTGCAGCTACAAACTTCTCCGTGAAGGGAATCATTGTGCTTTTTAAACAGACCATAAAAATCCCCGGCGACACCGATGTTCGAACAGTTAAACAGCGATTAAGGACGCCAGCGCTACAAGACCTGGGCATGTTATTTCCAGAGAACATGTCAGCAGCTGCTGAATTCCTGCCTTTCCTGCGCCGGGCTGGCAGGCGCGGAGGTCTTCACGGAACGGGTGGCGTTACGTTCAGCGTTAACTAGCGGGCGGCGGAGGTCCCGAGCTGCCTCCGAGCATCCTCTGGTTTTCAGCTCCGTGTCTCGGAGCTGGGCAACGAGGCCGTTCCCGGCGGGTGCCAAAAACCCGTGCCCCCTGCGCAGGGCGTCCCGGCGGCTCCGGGGATGGTCACGCCGAGCGGGAGCTGGCAGCGTCACCGACGCGGTCCTCGTCCCGCTGGCGTGGCGACTCCAGCGTACGCTTCTGGGGTCACGTACAATTGCGCCTAGTAACCTTCCTAAGTCTGTACTGGTGCCAGCGTTACCCTACAGCCCTGAAGAGTTCGGTGGGGTTTTTTAATTAGGTTCTTACCAAGAAAGTAAAAGGCGACGGGGCGGAGAGGAGGCCGAACCCCCTGGTTCCTACCGGGGCTTGCTGGGCGCTGTGGAGCGTGTGTGGTATTTGGGGACCACGACTCACGTCAGCCTTTCGACTCCTTCCTGGGCTGTATCGCTCCCTCTCTCTTACTCTACGCCAGCCTCTTCTGTCAGGAGAAATAAGATTTGTGACGGGGCTTTATCTGTGTATGTCCATCGAGGAAATTTCCCATTTCCATAATTCTTTTCACTCTTGAACCTAAACTAGCCCAAAAGAAAATCAGTGTGAGCGAGGGGAGGAGGAGCTTCGGCAGCAAATCCCAAACATTTACTCTACAAAACTGCTGAGAATTGAGGCGTGTTGTGTGCTAATACTGATTACCGTTAAAAATGTCTAGGCTGGAGTCTCTCTAAAACGGGTCTCTGCTCTGCCGCAGGTCTGGCTGGCTATAATCCCAGGAGGACAACTGAGCGTGGGCAGCGGTGCTGCGAGCCCGAGGAGGTTGCTCTGGGGAGAGCATCGCTCCCGTCTGCCAACTCCTCCTGCCCTCTTCCACGCGTGTGCCGGTGCCCGGCCGGTACGTATTGCTGGGGGCTGCAGCGTTTTGTCCAAAAACATTTACAGGTTTACTGAAAAGATGAGCAGGTACTCTTGGTTCTGGGAGTGCTGGGGATTGTCTGGGTGCAAGCACGCTGCTCCCCGTGACGGCACCCTTTTTCCCCCGACTTTTCAGACGGAGCACGCAGGATTTGTCCAGAAACCAGAGACAGGTCTGGGTTTGGACAATCTCGCTGCCTTTGCGGCCAAACTTTTTTCCCATAGGAGTGGGTTTTGGTCTCAAAAAAGCGCACCGCGGCCGAAAGAGGGAAGCTCCTCAGAAGCTCTGCTCTGACTTGGGAGGGTGGCAGGGAAGGGACTTGGGCGCAATTCCTGTTTCTGGGCTGGGGCGAGCCGGGGGGGTTACCCTGCGCCCGGGCTGCTGGCGCGCCGCCGGGGCTTCGAGGGCTGGCGCTGCGCGTGCCGCATAAATCCCAGCCCGCGGACACCGTTCGGGCGCTGGCGAGTTTATTCACTTTCAGGTAAAGGGGTAAGGGGCTGTGGGTTACATCGGGGGGGCTTTTTGAAACCAGACGCGCTGCTGTTTTCCTCCGCAGTGCCCGCGTGCTATCCGGTGACGGACAGCCTGCGTGCCACGAGGCTCAACACGGCTTCGCAGTCCGTGCGGATGTCGCCGGGCAGGTACGGCTGGACCTCGCTGAACTTCACGTCGAAGCCGGCGCCCGCCACGGCTTCCTCCACCACGTTTCTCTCCAGGCGGAGGCACGAGAAAACCTGCTTGTTGAAGGCGTAGTAGGTTTCCCGGAGGACGCTCACCATCACCAGGTGCCCGCCCGGCTTCACGAGGGCACCGACGTTTCTCAGGGCGCTGCGGAAGGTGGCCAGGTCCTTGCAGGCGGCCTCCAAGCAGAGGGTGGAGAGGACGCAGTCAGCAGGAGGCAGGGACACGGGGCCCACGGGGTTGGCCTTGGTCACGTCGCACTTCAGGACCCGCCTCACCTTCCTTCTCAGCTTCTCCTCTTTCTCAGCCCACTTCTCCCTAGCATGTAAATAAACAATTAAATAGACGAGGGCTCAGTATGTGGTTATTTAGCATCTGCGCCTGCGACTGTGTACGCCGCGGTCGGTGGCAGGCGGGAGGAAGCCGGCCTCACCTGTCCCCTTCCAGCTCACAGACGTATGTCACCACCGGCCTCCAGTCGAAGGCTCCCGCTTCGTTCTTCAGCCACTTCTCCAGCTCCCGGCGGTTCTGGTCCGCGTAGTCCAAGGCGACGATCTCCTGGAAGCGCTCGCAAGCGGACAGGAGCTGGTAGATGGTGGGGCCACAGCCGACGTCTATCAGGGTATCGCCCCTCAGCCCGTCTGGTGCGGAGTGGGGGGAAGGACCATCCTGGTGAGGACGAGGCCGTGCCCCGGGACGTCCCACAGCCCCCCCGGGCTGTGTTTCCCCTCGCCCAGAAATGCCACCCCAAGTGCCACGGACCCACGGCGCCGCGCGGCCCCCCCCGACGCCGCAGGTTCGGAGCCCCCCGCCCTGCCCGCGGGCAGGGGCACTCACCCCGTACGCACCCTCCCCAGCCTGGCTTCGGCGGCACTGCCAGAAACTGGGGAGCAGCTCCAGCTGGCAACACCCTGCGTGCACAGCCCGAGCAGCGTGCAGCCCTGCAAATGGCGCCGTCGGACGTTGCCCAGCGCCTCGGGGCGGGGGGGCACTCACCCAAGGAGAACATTTTAAAGAGGCTCCTCAGATTTTGCATCAGAAACGTGTTTGGCCGTCCCTGGCTGTCGCTCAAGCTGTAAAATTCTTTCAGATACTCCCGAGGGTCGAACCTCTGCTGGTAAACGTCCGCGTCGGTGAAGGCCGCTGGAGCGTCCATCCTGCCGAGAGCAAGCTCTGCCGCTCGCTCCTCCTGCCCTGCGTCGCGTGGCCCCTCTCCTACTTTCGGTTTTAAGCTCCCTCCTGCCGCCTCCGCCTTGGGCGCCGGCGGGACACGCTCCTGGTCGTGCCCCGTGCTCGCTCTCTGCTTTTGCACCGAGCTTCACTTCTTCCTCAATAACTCGCTATTGAACCCCCCCGGCAGCCCCTGAGCCGAACAATCCCCTGCACGAATGACGGTAATTAATGGCAATCCCCGGGATTACATTACACGTCCCTGGCTTTACAGTAATTGACGGCAATAAACCAGTACGGTGCGAGTCGGTATCGCCGGCGGTCGCAGCCCGGCAGCTCTGTAAATGGTATTAGTGCGTCCGACACCTTTGCTTCTTAATAGCAGATTGAAGTCGGCGTGTTGGGTAATCTAACGTGGCAAGGAAGTTTTAGGGCCATTAGATGCCCTGGCAGAGGACTGTCGGTGTCTCTCCCGCAGGAAGGAGGAATCGCTTCCAGTCCCTGAGAAGCGCCCGCCAAAATTCCCGTTCTGTTGCAGTGATTTTGTTGCTTTTATTTTTTCAGGTTTTCCTTGGAAAACTGCAATTTCACACCCTCGCCCCGGACTCCAGAGAGTTCACAGCGTCGGCACCTGGGTTTTGCCTCCAGAGCCGGCCCCAGACCCCGCGCCCCCGCCTGCAGCGCGGTCCCCCGCAGCCCCTCGCCCGCCGTCCCGGAGGACGGGGAGCAGCGGGGTGGCGCGGAGGGGACGCGGTGGCGGCAGCCTCCTTCGCCGTCCCCGCCACGAAGAGGCAGCAGAGCCCCGCGCTTCTGGCGGCGGCGGGTCCCCGCAGCATCTCGTCCTCTTCCCGCTCGCCCAGCCGGAGCCGAAATGATCAAACGGTTTTAGGCTCATTACCGACGCCGAATCTATATAATTGGCCTTTGCTTTTTTAAAGGTGTGTCACTAGGAGTGACGGGCGGGTAAGCCGCCGTATCATCCTCAAACTAACAAGCGCTACTTCAGATCCCGAGGTGACTTTGCTTAACAAACCCTGCTCGCCACACCGCATGCACGGCCAGACCTGCTGGTGCAAAACCAGCCGCCGGAGATATGAAGCCTAAAAAGGATGTCAGCTTGAAAGATGAATGCGTTGAAGGGGTTTTCTTCTGAGAGCAAAGCCAACAAGAAGCGCTCCCTGCTACTCCGGCGCTGAAACGGCCTCTAAAGCCACCGGCTCCGTGAGAGCCCCCCCGGCCATGCCAAGGGGACCCGGGGGCGTCTTTCCTGCGGGATGTCAGCCCCCGAAGCAGACCACGGGCACTCCCGGCCTTGCAGCTGGAAGCCCTAAGATAAATCCTATTGATGCCGGGGGTTTATGCCCCTGCCACCCGAAATCTCAGCCCTGCAAGAGGAACAGGAGGTGGAGGAGAGGCGAATTTGCCCCCCCGTTAAATCCTTGGAGCTCAAGGAACCGGCTGACGAGCTGCACGCTGTGCCAAGGTGCAGCCGTCAGCCTAAATGCGTGTGCCCTTGCCCAGGTCTGCGTTTACTGTTTTTTTCGGGCAGCGGGCTGAGGTATCTAAGGCAGCGTAGCCCTGCAGCCGGCTGCAGCTCGGGGGCTTTGGCTCGTTTCTGGTGCCGTTTGCCGGCGCAGCGCTTGCGTTTCAGTCTGTAGAGCCTGTTTTCGCTCATTGAATGACACGATTTGGGGATAAAAGCGTAAATTGTCAGCACAATTGTCAGCCTCAGCGTATCCCTGCGCGGGAGCGGTGGGACACCTCGGGGCTCGCAAGCCCCCGCTCTGCACCCCCTCCCACCCACGCTGCCGGCCCGGCCGTGGCTGCTCCTGGACGGGGGATGCGGATCCTGCCTCTGCCACTCCCCGAGCCGGGAGCAGCCCCCGAAGGGCTCTGCCGCTCCAGCTTTCCGTCTCTATTGAAAGCTCAGCTCTAGACGGCTGATTTCCATTTTCCCCCGTACTTTTAGTTCAATCAAAGTGTGTGATTAGGGCTCCGCAGGCTCCATTGTCATCTCTACCTAAGTGCTTCTCTGATTGATATAAACAGCATTTCGATATTTACACTGTGGAACGTGTTGCTCTGCTTACTTTCTTGNCTGGGAGCCGCTTGGAAAGCCGCTGGCTTGTGCCTTGAGCGCGAGGTCAGCCCCGGGCTCGACCTGGGACCTGGGTTTAAGCCTCAGCGCCGGGGCCCCCCAGCCTGCTCCAGCCCACCCCGGCACCCTCCCCACCCGCCCGCTGTGTCCTCAGCCCCGGGAGAGAGGTAAGCGCGACACCCGGGCGCCGTCGCGCGGCACGTTGCTGAGCTGGGGTGCCTGGGGAGGGGAGGTGCGCTTTGGGGGTGGGAAATCTCTATTTTACGTGCTTTTCCCTGGGCTGAGCTTTAGATGCTTCCCTCCTTCGTATTTGCAGGAATATGTGGAAAGAAAGCCCCCGAAAGGCAAATATTTCTGGTCTCAGATACTTTTTGGAGAAGGGAGCAACTGTTCTTTTGTTGAAAACACCGGTTATTTGAAAAAGGTGGAGGCGATTGTGCTTTTAAAGGACAAAACGCCCTTATTTTCTGAAACGCACCAGCTCCTCGGGGGCTCCTTGCAGACTCCCCAGCTCGCTCTCGCAAGCCTGGTTGGGCTTCCCCGGGCGGGGGTGCCCGGGGTGGGTCTGCGCAGGTCTGGGGGGACGGTGCGGTAGTGACACAGAGGTGCGTTAGGGGTGCCCGCTGGGGTCCCACCGCTGCCGAGGGAGCTGGCTGCAAGCGTGGCGGTTGGTTGTTTCGGTGGTTGTGGAAAACATTTCAAGTCTTTTCCCGTGTTTTACCTGGTCAAAAGTATTGGGCTTCAAGTTTCCCGTGGGACTTGGNGCGGCTGCAGAGCGCTGCCGGGCGGGGAGGAGCCCCCGCTGCCGGGACAGGAGCGTGCCCCATCAGCCTGCCGAGCAGCACCTTGCCCTCGTCCCGTCACCGGGCAAGCAGCAGCAGCTGCTGGGNCTCGCAAGCCTGGTTGGGCTTCCCCGGGCGGGGGTGCCCGGGGTGGGTCTGCGCAGGTCTGGGGGGACGGTGCGGTAGTGACACAGAGGTGCGTTAGGGGTGCCCGCTGGGGTCCCACCGCTGCCGAGGGAGCTGGCTGGAAGCGTGGCGGTTGGTTGTTTCGGTGGTTGTGGAAAACATTTCAAGTCTTTTCCCGTGTTTTACCTGGTCAAAAGTATTTGGCTTCAAGTTTCCCGTGGGACTTGGAGGAACAGTCCCCCTGGTGCCGTGCCTTTCCCGAGCAGATGCTCGGCCGATTTCCTCTGTTGCGTTCACATCGATACGATCTTAGTTCAATTATTTATAATTAATAAACGGGCACGCTGCTGGGATCTTGGCCTCACCCCGTGCCTTTTGCTCCCCGAGAGGCTCCTGCCCGTGGCGGGGAGCGGGAGCAGCCGGGGCCGGGCGGCAAAGCGCCGGGAACAAAAGAGGCCTCTTCCTCCGCGTGGTGCAGAGGATCCTGAACAAAAGGTTCACGTTCCCCTGCACTCTTCTCTTTTTTGCTCTGGCTCTCCTTTATTTTCTCTTGCTCTTCGGTGGAGATTTAAACAGTTCTTTTTCTGGTTTAAATTTCTCCCTGCTGCAACAAGGAACTAGCCGTTAACTATTAGAAGGCTGTTTTACAGTCCTGTGGAAACCCTTTCCATCCACTTTGTTTTAAATGGGCGTATCTTTTATTCCTAGTTTTCGGGAGCGTAAAACTTTACAGCATTTGCTGCAAACCTTCATACTTTGCTTTGCAGTTTATTGCTCCCTCTGCAGATCTCTCTTACCCATAAATAAGGCTTTCATCTCTACCGTACTTGAGTAGGAACTGCAACGCCTCTGAGCAGTTTCATTAATGGGACTTTGCAGAGAAATCACGGCGTGATTCATCTCGAACCTCAGCCTTCCCCTCGCCCCACGGTGCAGGGCTCCGCACAAGAGCCGTGGCGGCAGCAGGTTGCTCAGCCAGGTTATTCGTGCCCCCGCCAGCAAATCCCTACGGTGCTGGGAGACGCGGAAGACGGCTCCGGAAAGTCCGGTGCGAGCTGGGTCTCTGTGCTGGGGTTGCTTTGGGCACCGAGGCGGTTGAGCCTCGGAGCAAAGAGGGACGTGAACGCCCCTGCAAATCCCCTGGGCTGGGCTGGTGCAGGACCGTCCCGCTGCTTGCCCGGCGCCTCGTGCAATAAAGCAGCAACCAGAGGCACCCCCGAGGGGCGAAGGTACCCGCGGCATTCGGTGCGCTGTGCCCACGGCTGGCGAAACCGGGCTGCGCTGCAGACCCTTCCTCGTGGCGTCGCAGGTGCGGCCTCGGCACCCCGCGTGCCCTCGCCCGGTGCGTTGGGCCGGGTGACGAGTGTTTCTTCAGCTCCCGAGGCAGGTGGGGTGGGCTGTCTGACCGCCCTGCGAGGCGAGACGCCCGTGCTGGCCGGTTTCGGCGTGCCCCCTTGCTGTGTTTGCCAGGATTCCCCCCCCCAGCACGGTAAGTCGGCGGGGGTCTGCGCCGCAGCCCGCTCTCCGGGCAGAGCGGCTGGATTGGGAAGCGGGAGCCGTGGGGAGCTCTGGAGCACGTTCACGTCTCCCTGCCCTTTTGCTGGCAGCGGAGCCGGGAAGCGCTTCTTGCCAGCGGTGGCATTAACCTCTGACTGCAGCGCTGGCATGCGTCGCAATACGAAGCTACCACCCTGTAGCTTTTATTTCTCCGGGAACACGGAGAGGGGCTCTCTTGTACCCTGCTGCCTGTTTTTTCTGACACTCGTAGAGACGTGCTGTGCTTGACAGCCCCGAGTGCGGCTGACGTTGGCGCAGGCGTCCAAAGTCGAGCCCGGCAGGTGAGCGGGCGGCACGCTTGCCAGTGCCTTCTTTCTTTAGCAAGCAAGGCAAGAACTGCTGCGGAAATGGGGGCACGCTGGGTTTTTGTTCGTCGCTGGTGCTGCCCGTGTCTCTGGGGAGGAGACGAGGCGCTCGGCATCCAGGCGCCGGCGGTGGGTCCGAGGGGAGGAGCGGGGGGACCGGCCCCTGCTGCAGACCCAGACCAGCCGCTATTTTTCCAGGAGAGTCATGACACAAAGGATTCGGAAAGGTGTGGGATATTAATTGTAGCTTTCAGACCCCTGCGTGCTACATGGTAATTTCATCGCATTATGGTGATAGCGGTTTTAAAAATCGCCCTCCTCCCGTCCCCTTTTAACACGATACTTCTTGTTTCGCAAAAATGCATTTAGGACCAATTTGTTTAGAGTCCAGAGTGGCAGCAATTAAAGTAGTGTTGTGCATTTGGAATAAATGGCGTAATATTCCTGGAAGCCTGACCCCTGCCGAAAGGATGAAACCGGGTGGGGAGATTTCTGCAGATCGGCAGCGCGGGGTAGCGCGCCGCAAGTCGCCGAAAACGGGGTACCTTACCTCCCCTCGCGCCTGTGAGCGTCCCCGCTATCGCGCTATTAAGAGCACCTTTACCAGGG